>BGNK01006881.1:0-17721 GCA_003297005.1 Symbiodinium sp. clade A Y106 | reverse complement strand
CACGAACCGCCCGCGTGAGCTTGCCGCCTCTCCAAGTCAAAACATTGCGAGTTCGTCGAGCGATTACGCAATCTCATACATAGATATTGGAGTTCGCACTTTCTCTAAAGGAAGTTAGTGACGGAACTCACCGAAGGTGATAAAGTTTTATTTCGAGTGATTCCGACGCTTTTATTTTGTTTTCCTTTTCACATGTCGCCAAAGTTTTCCCTAAACATTTGCTCATGTTTGGGACTTNCCCCACATAGCATTTGGGGAATAAACATTTTGGTTTGAGGCCCTGACTGTTTCAGAGTTCCCTGTGGGATTCCTCTTCCTTCAATAAGACGTGATCGGAGAACAGGCTTAGCTGGGCCCCGCCCGGCGGCACTGTTCGTAGAGATCGTTTTGGGGGGAGGGGGGGAAGTTGTTTGGTAACGGTGAGTCCACGGCATTGTACAAGTACATTCTTGTTCCTGGAGATTTTAGTTTTGTGAAAGAAGGAAAAGTTTTGTTAGAGTTTATTTGCGGACGTTGCATATTTCCAAGTACATGACAGTTGAATCAGTATTNTGTGAAAGAAGGAAAAGTTTTGTTAGAGTTTATTTGCGGACGTTGCATATTTCCAAGTACATGACAGTTGAATCAGTATTGCATGCAGCTGAGCTCAGGCTCAGAGGAAATTTTGAGTCCCACCCTTACCCACCCTTTAGAGATTCTGATTTCATACCACGCGGGGGGGGTGAAAAGGCACAGGCACTCAGATGCGCCTTCTCTCCACGTCATCAAGTCAAAGACCGTTTCACGAACCGCCCGCGTGAGCGTGCCGCCTCTCCAAGTCAAAACATTGCGAGTTCGTCGAGCGATTACGCAATCTCANTCAGATGCGCCTTCTCTCCACGTCATCAAGTCAAAGACCGTTTCACGAACCGCCCGCGTGAGCGTGCCGCCTCTCCAAGTCAAAACATTGCGAGTTCGTCGAGCGATTACGCAATCTCATACATAGATATTGGAGTTCGCACTTTCTCTAAAGGAAGTTAGTTGAATTTATACCCACATATTTCTCGGGGATACGGTCTGCGCATTTATATTCTCTCGGCCATAGATTTTCATTTGCCCCACATAGCATTTGGGGAATAAACATTTTGGTTTGAGGCCCTGACTGTTTCAGNAGATTTTCATTTGCCCCACATAGCATTTGGGGAATAAACATTTTGGTTTGAGGCCCTGACTGTTTCAGAGTTCCCTGTGGGATTCCTCTTCCTTCAATAAGACGTGATCGGAGAACAGGATGTCATGACCACGGCCTTTGTTTCTTCGTTTCTTGGGAGACTGAGTCCTGCACGATCCATTTGAGCCAGAATTTCTCACGCTTCAGAGACAGCTAGGACTGTGGTCAGCACTGTGATGCATTCATTTGCAGTCACGCAGGTTTCTCCTGAGTGTGGAGACATCTCTCCAGAACGAGAAGAAGCCCGGCTACTGGGTTGTTTGCCTCCGCTGCAGCTACAGCCATTGGACCCAGCTTCAAAGGGAAAGGCGGGGTCACTCACAGCAGTCCAGCGAGTCGGTGTAATGGCATAATATCGGAGATGGTTTTCTTTCATTCCGGAGTCTGGTTTGCTGCCAAAGGGAACTTACTTACTTTTGTCACAGATGACCTAGGACCTGGGTGTGCGGTTCGTTCTGCTTCGAGTTTGGTTTGACTGCCCTTAGTCACTAGTCCTAGCAGTCAGCAGCAGTTGCCGAGCTATTCGAGACTTCAGTTCAGCCTTTTGCAGCGTCGAACACGGAAAAACACAGATTCTCATTGGAGTTGAAGATTGTGAGATGTGCATTATTCTGGAAGTGTCCGGTGCAGGAAATCCATGAACCGTAATCCTGGGTTCTAGTTTCGGTAGTAGGATCTTGGAGGGCACAAGGTACTTAGGGATGTTTCCTTGTCTAAATATGGTCGAGCGAGACAATGCCTGCCCCAACCGTGTTCTGCGACGGTCTTCTGCATGGGTGAGTCCAGAGAAAGACGCGGCAGGCCTGCAGGCAGCAGGCACTTTCGTGCCTTACTTGCGGCTTGTGAGTCAGATGATGAGCCGGGCGTGAGGCCTCATGGGATTGCAGATGCAAGGGCTGCAAGGACATCAAAGCAGGCTCGATCAGCTGTGATACTCAGAGATGAAAATGCTCTGCTCAAGTTTCCATCCTACTTTGTCGGGTCGCAAGTTCAGCAGCAGCTCGGGCTGTCGGTGCAGAAAGCCGTCGCCGGCTCGGGCAAGGCTGAGCCTGAGCCCCATCTTAGCATCTTTCAGAAGATTTTCCGAAGCAAGCGGAATGTTGCAGCATGACTTCAGAAGCAGACCGTCTCGGGGTGGACCGAAGGCGGCTGCCAGACATTGTGAAATCTGGCGCAGCTTTTCTGGTGCAATTCAGTGGATATCTTGCTGGTTCTTTTCTCAAGAACTTGAAAGCTTTTGGGAACCAGTCCTGCGATCTTTTGATGCTGGTTGTGAGAAGAAAGTATGACGAAACGCCTTCTCGAATTGCGGTGTCATTCAAGGCCGAGCCAGGGTCTTCCAATTCCGCAGTCGAGAAAGACAAAGGTGCAACCGCAAAGGTGATGCAGTCCCGATGCGACATATCCGTGTTGTTGAAGCACAAGGCGTCTCAGCAACATGTTTTTCTGGAATGGAACGTGCCAGTTCCGCTTCGAGCACTAGACAGAAACACTGCAGAAGCGACAAAAGCAATCCAGGAAGACGTGCTGCACTCCATAGCTGGTTTATCCGAGGCTTCCAAACAATTCCCTCTTTTTATCCAAGAGGTAACTACGGACAAGTTCGCAGGGAATTTGAAAGCTGAAGCCATGCTGAGTGCTTCGATGCCATATTCACACAGTGTCACGAGCCATTACACGTGTGATGTGCGCAAGCTTGCAACGGTACAAACCCGATCCTTGCAGTTCATAAGCGGTCACATCACCGCTTTAATCGCAGGATCGTTGGCTTTGAGTGATGCCGGAACGCTTCGTGGCCTTCGACAGTCACTGCTCTCTGTGCTTCGAGAGAAAGTACGGGTGCACTATGGGGAACCTCCCCAGGATCCGTTTGCAGTGAACTATCGTCAGGCGGTGCTGGATGCTTTGTTGCCTCTTGCAGCTGCCAAAGAGGGGCACAGTGCGAGCAGCAAAGTCCAGCAGGCGGCCCGGAAACGGCGGGCCGTGCTCTGTTTCTTCTTGAATGATGACTGGCAAGACACAGACCACATCTGCTGTTGGTGCCCGCGAATGGGAATCAACAAGGAGCACGTGTTGGCCTGCGTGGAGCGGCATTTGCTGCAAGCTTTGCTACCATGCAAGCCGCCAATGTTCCAGCGTGCCAGATGGACGAAGTTCGAGAAGTCCTACGAGTTTTTCGGGCTCTTGGCCCTGTGTCATGGCCTCTTGCAGCCAGTCATGCTGGACTATCTGGGAGCCATTCTGCCTTCCCAGCCAGCTGCCCCTCAAGCAGCCGCCCCAGTCGTGGATGGAGAAGAGCAGGCTGTGGATGGTGTTGCAGGCGACGACAATGTTGACTTCAAAACAGAAATGGATGTGATGACAAATAACATTGATTGGAAAGCCTTCAACACACGAATGCGAACGAAGCTAGAGGTGTGGGTCAGGACGAATCCGGGAGCAGTCCTCCTCATCGTGGCTTTGTCGCTTCGACCATTGCAGAACATGATGCATCGTTTTTTGTTTCGGGGCGGATTGGAGTGGGAGCAGCAACAGCGTGCACGAGCTGCCCAGAGTGCTCAGAGCGCAGAAGCTGCCGAGACTGCTGAGAGTGGAGATGTCCCCCATCGAGGTCGGACATACTCAGTGACTCAGTGCTCGAGGCATGCAGAGGCACCGACCTGCAAGCGTATCACTCTGATGTGAATGCTTGCTTCCACAGCAATGTAGTGGGCATTCCAAAGTGCCAGCACTTCTTGCGACATCAGGTTCTTCTCTTCAGGATTCTTTCTGCAGAGATGTGCGCGGTGCAATGGTACGTGCATGTGGCTTGGAGGGGGTATCCCGTCCAGCTCTTCGGATGCCTGGACAACAACTACAGTGTGGCGACTGCTCCCCCGTGTGTCCTTGACCCGCTGGCAAAGGCCATTCTGCAGAAGTACCCAGATGAGCAAGCATTGCAGTCAGCCGACTGTCGAGCTGTGCTCCAGTGTCTGGCAAGCAGGTTCGCAATGGACATTGCGGCCCTGGAGGCCCGGCACGCCAGCACTCGCCGACTCACTGTCGTCCGTGGTGTGCAAACCAAAAAGCCTTCTTTGGAAACACTCAGCGCTGAGTGGATCTGTCGATCCAATGCTCTGAACCGATTGGATTTGCTGGGCCCACCGGTCAAGGATGAAGATGCAGAAGCAGGTGTGGGCGATGACAAGGAGAAAGTCCGCCGGGCCAATCCTTGGTCTTCTTTTCTTTCAGAACACAGTGGCAAGTTCAGCTCACACGGTGACACGAGCCAAAAGAGACTGGCTGAAGCTTTCCGTGATCTCGACCCGGAGGAGAAGGCTCGCTTTCGCAAGAGTGCCGAGCTGAGCAAGCTTGCAGCTGAAAGAGGCTTGCGAGATGAGGGTGCTGTGGATGCTGTGTCGTCTTCACAATCACGATCACAGCTGCTTCAGGTGGCAAATCTGCCACTCGGTCTGGATACAGATTTGCAGGCTGCACTGCAGATTGTGTCCCAGGAAACGAGTGTCCGGCTAAAGGCAGTTGAAGATGAGCAAAAAGCTTTGGAATTGGCTATTGCAGAGCATCGTGAGGACACCGATGGCATTTCTCACGTTCTTGCGGATTTTCCGGCGATGCTTGAGTCCAGTCGACCAGCCCTGGTCGGCTTGCAGGGCAGGACTGTTCACATTCCAGCAGATACCTTCGCTGAGGCCGAGTTCGAAAGCTAAAGTGTGAACCCCGGCCGTAAGCCCTAGGCCCTAGACCCTAGACTACTAACTACTGATCTCTGAGGCTTGAAGCTTAGGCCTAGGGCCTTGGAGCTTTCGTGTTCAGTGTGGTTTCGGGTTCTTGCCGGTGGAAACCTCTGCAGTCTGGTTCCACATTCAACATATGACATGAAAGTCGGCTTTGGGCTGTACTGTATTGAATTGCATTGCTTCCACTTAGTTGACCCGTTTTTCAATGCTTTCCCGAACTCGGCTTATCATAGTCATGATCCCAAGGCCCTAAGACGCCCTAAGATTTGGCAGTGTTTGCAGATCTGCTACAGGTGGCATTGAGCCCGGGCGAGCGGAACGAGCTGCGAAACACTATGTTATCAGATTGGCAATCACAGCATGAGCTTCTCGTGCACGATGAGCAAGTTGGTGACGAGACTGTGAGTGTGCAAGCTCCAACCCTGTGCTGTCGCCTGGGGATCTGGGCCTTGGACTAAAGGCTTTGAGATTCCATCGCAAGCTCACAACTCAAACCTTCTTTTACACCCAGACGGCAGAAAAGAATGCTGCTGAGCTTTCTGCAGAGCTGAAAGCAGAGCAAGCAACGAAGCAAACCTTCCGACGCTTGTTGAAGCCTTGCTGCATTTAAATCGGGGACACATGTGTGGTCCTCGTATTTTGCTTTACTAAGTTTACTACTCAGTAACGAGTTCTTCGCTGTGGAATTTGGTGTTGGTGGTTTCAGGATCTTTGTGTTTAGCTCTGTACTTTCATCAACCAGGAAAGAAGGTTTCATCGTGCTGCGGCTACAGCACCCGGACGGTTCTGTGGAAACTGGGAACTCGAGTGCTTCGTTCACGAATCCCTTCATGCACAGGTCTTGGTCAGAGATGGCTGCACGAACACTGGGTGCCGCTGTCGACGCTGCTGAACAGGCTGAGCTCAAGACTCTTTGGCTCCATGTGGGGTACATTAACTTGACCACTTGGAATCTGTCACTGCTCTCCTTGTTTCCAGCATCAGACTCGGAAGACTGTCCTCAAGGATGTCGAAAGTTGGTTGTGGGACAGCCTTGTAAGGCTGCTGAATCAATCTCGTTGTTTTCGGGGGCTGTGGACTTCAACGCGCGATGGAAAGTAACCGTTTACACCATCCTCTCCGACGATCGCATTCTCTCATTGCCTGAAATGGTGCCAAATTGGATTTATGTGAAGGAGCTCCAAGCGCTGCCAGCAAGCATTTTCTGGCAAGGCTGGCAGACGGAGGAGCAAGAGTTTGCCAATGCTCAAGCTGATCACGGGAAGCGGCGGAAACGGAAAGCCGATCGAGCTGCTAAACCTGCAGCCAAGCGAGGCCGCGGACTGCTGGGTCGAGAAGATGCTGCTGCTGGAGCAGCTACAGCGACAGAAGGTGATACAGAATATGATGCAGATCAGGGAAGAGTCGGATGCTGTATTCCGAGCTGACTTGGCAACAGACGAGCAAAACATGTCTTTGCGCCTCGACGACGAGAACTTGGACAACTTATTCATGGATTTGGACACTAAGTCCAACACTGAGAGTGAGCAGAGCTTGCCAGATGATCCTGTTGAGCTCCAGCGACGACTGGAAGAGCTCTTTGATGCTGAGGATGAGGCTCCCCCCGGAGGGGAGGGCGGACCCCCTGCGAGTCAACCTCGACCTGCCAGAGAGCCAGCTTCCGGTTCGGGCCGTGAAGCCCCACCGGTACCCGAGAAAAGATTGCCTTTTCCAGGTGCAACAGCTGATCAGCTCTCAGGCTTCATCGCAGCTCTGGCATTATGCATAAGCTGAGAAATGAGGTCCACTTCTATTGTGGGCGCAAGTGTTCTGACCACTACAGGAGGATTGCAGAAGCGGACCTGGTCGATCCGTCGACATGCTTTCAGTGTTACAAATCACAGGAGTCAGCTTGAGCTGAGTGGCAGGGCAAAAAGCACCGACCATTTACTCTGCAGCCTTGTTTGGGTCATCTTCATCATAGTCCGGAGTCTGATATCCGAACCAAGCAAACAACAATTTGCCGCATTCCTGGCAGTTCGAAATTTACGGACGGAACGTTTAGGATTTATTTAGAAATAGGATAGGTTGAGCGTTGTGCTGTGTCCTACCCTGATGAAGCTTATTGAAGTACCCATACTCCCCATGCACAGGCTTTACCTCGTCTTCCTGCACACTCTGTGCCAAAGTCAATGATAACGAAAGCTTGGGTGAACCCGTTGAAAATCATCAGGAAATGCAAAAAATGGAACCGGACTGCATCGCAGCAAGTATCATATGGTACAATTGTAGAACTTTAGGTAATTTTCTGTTGATTTCAGTGCTGCTGTCAGTATTGTCTCGTATATTTCTGTTTGTCTGCAACAATGCAGTAAAGCTAGTGGCTGTACAATGCAACGACAGCTTCGGACACAGACGAAATTCTCAGGTATTCCTGCAGTGACTTGTCCTAAGCTCTGCAAACCTGTCCTAGCTGTGCTGGGTTTCGACATGTGGACTTAGCTTCAATCTTAATCTTAATCTTGTGGTTGAAGCCAGCATCCGGTGCCGAACCCCGTTTCTGTGTTTGCAGTAGGCCACTTCCCTGTGTGACCAGGTTGTGGGCGCACGTGATCAGCTTTGCATTGAAGGTTCTCCCAACTTCTAGATTCTAGAGTATGCATTAAGAGGGTGCTTGGGGTTGTTTGGAGTCTGATTCAGAGTGCATAAAAATCCTGATTCTGAACGAGGTAGTACAATCAGATGTTCCCATGGCAATCCTCACTTAAACTCTTCGTTCTCTGGGGTAGTGGGGTAGTTAGTTATTGCACTTAGCCACTCAGGCACTAAGGGTTCAGGTCTACGGCGAGAATGCGAAGTGGTTGTTTCTTTTTCGTCCCTTGCCAAGGAAAGCAGAGTCTCTCAGACCGACGAGAAGACATTCCTGTGGCAGAAGGAGTCTTCTGAGATGAGGAGCAGTTTGGGTGTGGGCCAGAATATTAGGCCGTGGACATCACGTCATTGCTTCAAGGGTGAGGGCCTGAAGCTGACGCCTCGTGTACTCGAATGCATCGACTTGTGTGTTATTCAGAAGTGCAGAGAGCAGGATGAGCCTTTGGATGGTGACCTAGACAAGGTCATGGCAGGGTGTTACATAGATGTCTCTCAGTCTGCAAGCAGGCGGTATTTCACAAACAAGGACGGTGGAAACCGTGCATTGACAACAGGCTCCAAAGTGTACTCCTTTTCCCGTGATTCGGTCTTGGTGGGACGTGAGCTACTGTTGCTTCACGGGCAGCCCCGATCACTGAATCTGCCCAGTGATGTCCCGGAGTCCCACGTGGTACATCTGGCTGGGGAAGGGACGGCACTTCCTTGCTTGGCTGCGGTTTTGTGGAGTTTGTATCTGGTTCGACAGTTTCCAGAGCTCCCAGAGAACCGGCATGTGTGACGTGCAATGAACAGTGCTTCTATGAGTCCAGCAGACTATGCGAGATGCTAGCTTAGCTGCTAGCTTCGGCTAGGTCCTAGGCTAGGTCCTAGCTAGGTCACTAGCTCTTCAAAAGCCTGGTTCTAACTAGTGCTTATGATTAGTGAGTGACTAGTGACTAGAAGGAGTCCCAGGGTGTTTGGGATTGGTATCGGAAAGAGCAGCAGAAGGACTGCGGTTGCAGGGAATGCAACATGGCTCTGGTCAGACCTCATTGAAGCAGCTTTCTGGAGTTCTGTAGGCCATGTCAGCTTGGCTTCCAATATCTGTAGCTTCAGAGGTTCCATGAATTCCGTGGGCCACATAGACCGAGAGAGATGTTGACCAGAGCCAGAGCAGTCTTACAGTAGCAGAGTCTCCGAGACACAATGCAGTGTTTTTTCTTGGAAGAGTGCACAGAGGCTTAGCTGTTGCACAGGTGAAAGCATAACATCATAAAGTCTGCGTTGTAGCTTAGTCTGAAGTTTTTGCTGGCTTAGTTAGGTTTCTAGGCCTTAGGCCTTAGGCTTTTGTTCAGAAGAACAAGGCAGGACACACACATGGCTGGACAAGAACACCACTTGTGATCGATGTACAATGTACCTTTTCATCGAGCAAGAAACGAAACCCTCCAATTCAGCCATTTACATATGCACTCTTATTTCGGTAAGCAGTTCTCGTTCTCAAGAACAATCAATCCTGTTTTAGGCTCACAAGTGACTGGGGCCAGGCTAGGTCGGCTAGGTCCCAGGTCCTAGCTACGGAGTTTGGGTCGCAAGGTCCATGAGTTCTGTCAAACCGATTCCGACGAAATTTGCATTTTGCCACTAGCACAACCGTCCATTCATATTCAGATTTTCTGGGTCATGTGAACAAATACATGACTTCTTGTGTTGCATTTACCACGGAGCGCTCCATGGTGGTGAAAAATTGGGTGTCCGCTCGACCTCTTTGGCTTTTGAGTTTCATCCAGGCCTTTCCTGTTTCAGTGCTGCAGTATTGTCATCGAAATCTTGGAATCGACAGCAGCTTGCTGTGGCTCTGAGACTTGTGGCAGCGTGCAGGGGCTGCTTCTGCCGCTGCTGCTGCTGCTGCAGCTGCGAAGCCTCGTTCGTTGACAAAATCCAAGTGTTTTGATTGTGAACTTGCACATGTCAGGATCAACGTGGGGCCCATGACTGATGGCCTATGGCCTATGAACCTTTGATATTGCCTTCGCAACAATAGATAGAGAAGTTCCATTCAGCTTCCAACCTTATTCATATCATTAGTTTGAAACCGTTTCCTCCGAGCTGTTTCTGCACCTTTCTTTCGTTCTAAACGACGATAGGTCGAAATATGGTTATTTGTCCATGAGCTAGTTCGGAAATGTCAGGCTCAGGTTATTTTCTGGTTTGACATTGGCCCAGGACCGAGGCATCCTGACTTGGGAAGGCCACATGTTCTTGAGTTCGTAGCCGTGTGTGTAGCCGCAACAGCCACTGTTGTGGATCGGGAAGTAAGGAGAGTTTAGGAGCAGAACATAGATTCGATTATTGTCGTTTTCATTCTTGACTTGAATTCTTACATCTCTGAAAGAAACTTTCCCCGAAAAGATTCGATATCAGACCCTCCTTCCTTCAGTCTTCACTCCTGGGTTTGCTGCCAGAGTTGAAAGTCAAGCTGCAAATCTTTTCAGCACATGTGTTATTTGGGGACGGCATGGCACCCCGACAGCAAATGGCCCGTGACTCAATTGAGTTGCTCTTCGTGACAAGTTGCGGGGTGAGAACATGTGGAAGCTTTAAACAAGCAGCCTGCAACGTGGATAGAGCAGTTATAGTTTCTTTGGGCACCTTGATCAAAGACTAGTAGTTACTAGTTCTCCAAGTGGTAAAACAGGGTCATAAGTATGCACACCTCCGCTGTCGTCACCTGCTTTGCTCCCGGTACCAACCAACATCCGTATTGTGTGCTGAGTGACAGTGTAGAGCTATTCTGTCGAATCTCGTTGCTGGCTGATTGTGAGGATAGTAGCAGGCACGATGAGGGGAGGGTTGTAGCAGATTCAGCGGCCCTACATGGTTTCACAGGTGTGTAGTGTTGTACAGCATAGGCATGCCTAGTTCAGTCCTTCGGTATGCAGGGGCTCCAGGGTTACGAAGTGGCTGGTCAGTTGCTGATGTGCACAAACTTGTGAAGCAGTCGCCTAGCAGACATGCCGAAAGTTAGTCAGTAGGTTTCGAAAATTAAAGTAGCTATCAGCCAGCCGACTTTGATGGTGCAACAGATGCCAGCTCTTCCTGCTCGTTGAAGAACAGACCCTTTCCTCGGTTGGAAAGAGTCGTGGATGCATGGCACATCATGTGGTCCGATATCTCGATGACATCTTCTTCATTCCAGACTCATCCTTATATCTATACAGCGTCATCGGACCTAGTCCTTGCGAGTCGTGTTCCACAGGCGTACACTGCTGCCCTAGTTTGCTTGCCAGCAGCAGCTGGGAGGACTTGAGAGCTAGATCTGACAAACGACTGAAAACAGGGTCCCCTGCCATTCCTCGTGGCCCATGACTTCAGATGTTGCTTGGACAGTGTTGATGCTGATCTAACGGACACTTGCTTGCTCAATGCATGATTCTAGGATTTTCATCTTGGGAAGTGCGCATCATCCGAGTGCATCAACCAAGTGCACCATTTGAGTGCATCGTCTGAGTGCATCCTCTGTGTCTGAGTGCATCGTCTGAACGCCACAGCATCAGTAGCAGCACCTTCGCAGCATGGCTAACAAGCGTGGATCGAAGAAGGACGGGTGGTTTTAAGGTGATGGTGTACACCGTATGCCGGTGTAAGTGTAAGCATGTCTTGGGTGGCTGCTGTTTCCAGAAGCACTCGAAGGGTCCTCGGCACATGGATGTTAGGGTGAAGACAACATCTCTCTCAGTGTTATAGTGTAGCTTTGTATGTGATTGCTGTCGACGAAGCTTGTATTGGCATCACAATTTAAAACCATGTCCTTCATTGTAGATTGTATTGTAGAGTAGAGGTTCAGTCTTATTATCGGATCTGTTTCGACGAAGACTGTGGTCTTTTTTGCAGCTGTGCCAAAGATGCTTCCATTTGCAGGGCTGGGGGGGAGCGTGTCAGGATGATGACAACATGTCCCTTCGGTCTGCTACGTCGAGAGGCTCCAAGCGATTGCGGAAGTGCAAGTGCTACACATGCGGTATGACTGCCGAGGACTGTTGTCTTCTGTGGCCCGAAGTATTAGATTTGATTCACTTCTGTGCTACGTGTTGCTTACGCAAGCACGAAAGCCCGAAATCCCAAAGCTTTCTCAAATCATCAGATTCGGGGACTTTCCATTTGTGTAGGGCCTACGTCTTCAATCGGCAATTTTTGTGTGTGTACTCCGGACTTGGAGTAGTTGACCTGTTTTGCTAGAGATTCCACTTTCAAGCTTCTTGAGTCTGTCAGCCTTGAAGTTTTGAAATAGATGTAAGACTCTGCCAGCAGAGATGTCATGCTGTTTTCCGAAGCCTTCACCAGGAAACCACGATGGCATCGGAAGATGCCACAGGCATCAAGATCACCGATGCCTGTTTCCGCTCCTGTAAAGTCTGGAAACAGATTGCACCGGGCAAACCTTGGTCTCTTTGCTGCCGCAAGCTCCTGGGACATACATTCATTGGCATTGAGTTGTGGCACCCGACATTGAAGCATGTGCAGTGAAAAGTGAAAAGCAATGCATTCTGATTGCCCAGGTGGGATGAGAACAAGGACGGCTGGCGAGCCAAGTTCACGAAGCACGGCAACATTTAGAGTGGTGATGAGGAGACGGAGGTGCAGCAGCCCTCGGACTTGATCTCGAATACTTCGCAGGGTTACAAGATTTCCATGACCTTCGGCCTGGTAACCCAGGACGAGCTGCTGGACATCCTGGAATTGCCCAAAGGGGCCAGTGTGCCTGCTTCTGTCATCAAGTCCGAGCAGGTGACATTGGAAAATCACGTTGGGCAGCCAACGAAGCAGTACCTCATTTCAAACAGAGGCCTGCCCTGCGATATCATACACTCCATTCGTCAAGTGGAATTCTACTTCACTGCTTTCTTGTCGCAGGATGAGTACTTGCTTCGTGCAGCAAGGCAGTTGGAGGACGACCAGGCTACGCACAAGTACGACTTCCATTGCAAGCAGCAGTTGAACTGCAATCCGAAGCCCTTTAAGAACAGCGCCGGCCACTCCGCGATACTTGATGCTGAAGGCATGAAGGGCAAGATCGTCAAGGAAGCAGCGAAGCGAGGAGAGGACCTCTCCACTCCTGGGGGCAAGGATGAGGACGCCTCCGATGCTGAAGGTTCCAAGAAAGTCCGGGGAGGACCATCAAGATACGCTGACCCGCCATCCAAGAAAAACCCCAAGGCCAAATCCAGCAAAAAAGCACTGGCTTCCGGCAGGGAGGAGGAGATTGAGGAGGCAGTCTTCGACGACGCCGGTGCGGGCATGTTCGCGGGCGACTTGCGGTTGGTCCTCGATGAGCTCAAGTCTACGCCAAAATGTTTTAACAACCTGAGTGTTGAAAGGATTTTCAAGGGGGAACGCCTGATGAGGAGCACGGAGGCCGTGGTGGCCCCAGTTGTTTGACCGTCCCCACATCGTCATAGTGCCGTGGGGTTTACTTGACTCAGTTATCTGTTATCTGTTGTTCCAGGAGGTGTGAATATTTGCCTTCTGCTCGGTGCTGCCGCTCCGGAAACCACTTCATGCACTGCCACTCACTAACTGTCACTAACTGCTACTAATGCTACTCAGGCTACAGTGGTGGCTACAGCAGATTGATGGATGATCCGGGTAAGCTCTGTCGGCTATAGTGCGGCTATAGTATATAGAAAAAGGCTTTGCATCAGCAACCGTTGTTGTTCAAAAAAAGCTGGGCATCTATCTGTTCTAGATTCTAGATTCTTCCAGAGTGCTGTTTGCTATAGTGGTTCAGTCACAGAGGTGTTTTTGTCGGCTGACGGTGCAAAGTGAGCCTGCAATGCTTTGCAGATGCAAAGTCCATGATCTGCGCGGGGTCCTGTGCCAATGATGTTTCTTGCAACGTTCACGGTGTTGGAAGTGTTCACGCACTCGTCTTTCATCCAGGTGATAAGGTGAGTTTTCTACATCCTAGCTACGTGTGGTTTTGTTGAGAATCTGAGGTCTGTTGTGTTTCTGTGAGTGTGTGGTGACATTTGGGTGTGTCCGTGACTGTTGGTACGTGCCTTTGTGCTTCTGTGGCTGAATCACACCAGGGTCGTGCATCGATCACATCGTGAGTGGCCCAAGGCCCGAAGCGTGGCGGATACCATGAAATCCAACGGGAAGTGGCAACACAAGTTGCTCACCAAGGTGGTGGAGGTGTGTGAACTGGCCAATGGTCTGGTTCACCAAATGGATTCACTTTCCCGACGGGATGTCAAGAACACCCTTGGCTTGCTCCAGGATGCGAATGTTGTCATCCCGATTTCGATCCGGATGAATCTCTCGAAGAAGTGTACCAACTATCTTCTTGAGGACCTTCTCTCCACGGTGAAGGATGTCAAGGGTTTGCAGTCCGAGAAGGAGAAGAGTGATCGGAAGGCTCGGCAAGCCACCTTGGTCCAGCAGCTCATGTCTGTCATCTGTGTTTGGAAGAAGCCCGAAGACTGGTCGTTCGGCAACCCCTCCTTCGGCTCCTTGATGGCTGAGCTTGTGGATGAGCTTGCTGTGAGTGACATGTCGGGAGCTGCGAAGGAAGCTAGGATGGAGGCAGGCAGGCACGTTGCATGAGTTATCATCCTCGGTTGCAAACTCCTGCTCCGAGTTTGTGCTGGCTAGTTTCATTCACGACTCCTACTACCGCAGGAAGCCACAGGCCAGTGGTGTATCAGAGGCAGAAGCAATGGGACCTAGTATGCTTCAGTCGTTCCGGGCGTGACTTGAAGAGTAAGCCTTTAATAAGCCATCTTGTTTGTGAGCAGTTTCAAATCCGGTGGTTTGGGCACTCGGATTACAATAATTCTTGGATTCATTTCCTTGCCTCGTGCCAAGCCAAGCTGCCAAGCCATCCATTGTGCCGTACACCGTAGGGACCTAGGGGGCAGGTTTGTTGTTACAGTTTTGGTTGTATCTCTGGTGTCCATGGCATCGGAGTCGAGTCCGTCTGTGCCCAACTGTGTTGCCCACTCCAGTGATATCGCTCATGCGTTGTAAATGTGCTAATCCTTGGAAGCCCCCGTGGGAAACGCGTGTATGTGTGGGCATGTGTGTGCCTGTGTCCTGTGTCTGTTGTGGCAGAATAAGGAAAGAGAGCAAAACTAGAAGCAGACTAGTGACTAGTGACTAGTGTGGAAAGGGGTCGGTCTGGTGAGTCTGGTAACCATGTGCAGATTTATAATTCAGGAACTTTAAATGCTTCACGATTACTGCTACTAAGTCCTTGCTGACCTTATCTGTGTGGCTTCTTCTAAATTCTACAAGTACTAGTTACTAGTTACTAGCTGGGTGGACAGAGATTCTCAGGAGTCGGGCTGAACCGAATCCTGCAGAGGAAATGGAGTCCACCTTGCTGGCGGCCATGGCTGCCCCAAGCTTCTTGAACCTCCTCGAGGACAGCTCCGAGCACAAGGAGGTGGTCTACATGTGCTGTGAGAGCTTTTTGGAGGCCTACTTCACACATGACGTGGATGCAATGGACGAGGGAATTGTCAAGAGCAGCGCCCAGAAGCTGAAAAAGGTACTGGAGCCTCTCGCTGTTCTCATCAACCCAGAGCCCGGTGCCTGCCACACCGACATTCACTGTGTGAGCGTTCTGGTGGACCTCGACGGGTTGAAGAAGCGAGAGAGTGGCAAGAACAGCTTCCTCATTGCCGTGGCAACTTTGCTAGTCAACAACGACAGCTGGCAAAAAAAAATCGACGAGTGCCTGTTGAAAGGTCCGAAGTCGATGCAACATGCAGTGGAGTTGGCAGAGCTCACATCCACGCTGAGAGATGAGCTGAAGGATTCGGATAAGGTTTTGTCCTTGTCACCTTGCCTGAAGAAGATGGCTGTGCAGCTCACGACATTCCGCGGGGCCCTGCGAGTCGGAGCGACTGGGAGTCTCGAGAAGCAGCTGAAGTTGCGCCTCACCCAGATCGTAGAGGCCACCGTCAAGCTCGAAACGGACACATCCATGCTTGCGTCGGACCACTTGGATGTCTTGCAAAAGGTGCTGCAGCTTTTTTCCCAGGACAAGGAGATGCATGGGCTTTCTGTTGATCTCAAGGTGTGGGCATCGAGAATGTCAAAGGTCATGGCTCAGCAGCGGCTGAAAGCGTGTGCTTCCCTCGAGGACATCCCCTGGGAGAAGATCGCTGAGTTGCTCGATGGCTTGAACTTGCAGGAGAAGTCCGTGCCCGACGAGCTTCGTGACTCCTTGCTCCTCCTGACAGCAAAGTCGATGCGGAGCATCCATGGCAAGGCCGGGACATTCGTTACTTCCATTCAGCCCCATGACCCTGTGGCCCGATGTAAACGGAGGTCACAGGTTCTATCTTGCTAAGGTGTTTTCTTCAGTGGCGCCCTGCACATAGATTCTAGACTAGACTCTAGACTTTAAACTCATCTGCAGTATGAGGCCTCAGCCCTAGGCCGATTCAAGCCGAGGGACGAAGCTACTGTAGGGAAGAAGGTGTGTAATTGTGTGGGTGTGGGTGTATTGCAACAGCCAAACAAATTTTGTGTTTTCCCCCATCGGCCATTGTTTCCACAATCCGGTTTGACATGTGTCTATCCCAAATTCAGTTCCCTTCTGGCCAAAACAACTTTACCCCAATCCGGTTTGACATGTGTCTTGGGGCTTCCCCCGCTGCACAGTAGTCCCGAGGCCGAAAGCCACTTTACCCTATCCAGATTTCACATGCATTTGTGTTTGCTTTATTTGTTGGCGCACTCCGGTGTCTTCAAATCTTAGGCCCTAGGCCCTAGGCCCCTCGTCGTATTGGGATTTCTGACAGACTCTGACACATCCGACCAGACGTTCCAGAAGCATGCCACACATCATGGAGCCCAATTTCGCTATGTGTTGAAAGGTAAGTACCCGAGAGCGATTGCGTGGAAGAATTTGAAACAACGTGTTGGCAATGTCATGGCTGTGCCTTTTGCTTTGAGCCAAACATCCGTAGCGCCGTAGTGCGTGCAGTGACACATTGTGCTTGCCGAAGGTCGTTGGCAGAGAGGGGCTCGAGTACAAGGATGTCGAGCTCATGTCCCGCCTCGTGACCCTGAGCTTCCCTGGCAAGGACGGTGCAGAGCTGTGGCTGATGCAGATTGACATTATGAATCTGCTGATCGGTGTGGCCAAGGCTTGGGAAAAGTGGCTGAAATGCGGCAGATCCACGGAAATCCGATTGAAGAACGACATCAAGGCCGGACTGTTGCTGGGCTTCCTGAAGCAGGCCGACGCTTTGCATGCCAGGATGCAGGCTGTGGCAGAGTCGATTCGGCAGGCAGATTCGTCACAGCTGCCTCCTCACGACCTTTCGGCTTTGTCGATGAGCAGCCTGCTACAGGGCACTTTGGCTGACCTTGCCGAGGTTGCAGATTGCCTTGCACACAGCGGCAAGGCTTTGATGGACAATCTGCAGGAGATGACCCACGGTCGCCACTCCGGCGAGACGAGCTGGAAAAGTGGTTTGCAGCCCGACAGCAGTGTTCGTGACATCACCAATTGTGCAGTCAGCATGTTCGGTGACCTCAACATGGACGCTCTGGACAAGCATCTGTCCAAGATGCAGGAGGCTGGGTTCAGTGCTTTGACTACCGATGCAAGGTTAAGGAGCCCGGTCCTAAAAACGTGAAATACCCTTGTGACCTCAATATCTACACCACATCAATTCTTGGTTAGTAGCCTTACTTACTAGCCGTAGTATTTCCACCCCATCACTATGCCATTATGGCAACACGTCCACCACTACTGCACGATGTTGCGGATCTGTTGTTACTGCCTGTGGACCCGGCGGTGTCACTTGTGCCTGCAGTTCCCTTGCGGCCCTTGCGGATGTTGTTGCAACCGTCGCCCCTGTGTGTAAAATCCGGACGGAGTTAGTTTTTTTTTTACGTTTAAAGATTTGTTTACTTGTTCGGGTTTTGCTCCACACACAGCTTCATACTCCTTCCAGTGGCTAGGCCCTAGGCCTTAGCCTAGGCCATCTCACAACTGGCATACCAGCATGCGTCCTGTAGTCCTAGCCTTGTTTGGGTAGCGAAGCGGACCAAACAGTTTGTTCCAAGGAGGCCTGGGGGGGTGGGAGGGGACAATGGGGTGCTGGCGACCACTCTCAGTTCTGTTCGCCCCTTGCCTTTGGC
>BGNK01006880.1:5394-22557 GCA_003297005.1 Symbiodinium sp. clade A Y106 | reverse complement strand
CTCTGTAAGAGGACAGTCCCTTAAGCTTCGCAGAAGGGGAGCCGTTGCGAGCCTCTAGCGTGAGTGCCCCGAGCCCTGTTTGCACAGCTAAGCAGCCTGCTGTGATCCGTGGCGGCTACCACTACCACTACAACTACTACTACTACTACTACTACTACTACTACTACTGCTACTAATGCTACTGCTACGCCTAACACTACTACTACCACTACTACTGCTACTACTACAACTACTGCTACTACAACTACTACTACTACTACTACTGCTACTACTATGCCTAACACCACCACCACCACCACGACTACTACTACTACTACCACTACCACCACTACTACTACTTCTACTTCTACTACTACTACTACTACTACTACGCCTAACACCACCACCACCACCACGACTACCTACTACTACTACTACTACTACCACTACCACCACCACTACTACTACTACTACAACAACTACTGCTAGTACTACGCCTAACACCAGCATACCACTACTACTACTACTACTACTACTACTACTACTACTACTACTACTACTACTAGTACGGCTACTACTACTACTACTACTACTACTACTACTCCTACTGCTACTACTACTACGACTACTACTACTACTACTACTACTACTGCTACTACTGCTACTGCTACTGCTACTGCTACGGCTACTGCTACTGCTACTGCTGCTGCTACTACTAATACTACCACTATTACTACGTACTACCACTACCACCACAAGTACGACGACTGCTGCTCTACCCAAGGCGGACCCTTGCGGTGTACGTCATGGTCGGCCTCACCTTCCTCGCTGGAGCAATCGTGGGAGAAGTCTCGTACCGATGCTCCACTTCGGAGTTCTATTCTGAGGGTTTAGGGTCTAGGGTTTGGGGGTTTAGGGTTTAGGGTTTGGGTTTGTTAGTCAGGGTTCTTTCAAGTTACTAGAAGGGTTCCATCCTGTAGCGACCTGAAAGGTTAGAGCGGGGTGTTGGGCTATGTTAGGGTATAGTTAGAATCGGGAACCCCCAGGGACTGTTATCGGCATCAGGCTTCTATACTAGTCTTCTTGAGCATCTGGTATGATTAAATCCTGAAGAGTGGAGAGTTTAGTATTGAACCCGAATATGGATCCGAATGCATTGAAGCTGAGGATATAGCTTATTGGCCTCTGCAATGTTTGCCGTCTGTACCTCGTTGGCGTGCGGCTTTGCTTATGGCTGGATCAAATTGTGTCCGGGTGGGTGTACACCGGCTTTTTTCTTGCGGCAGGATCTCCCTCAAACGAGGGCAGAGACCACGCCACATCAGATTCCTCATATGACATAGCTTTCCCACCCTTTCACTCAGTGCCGTAAAGACCTGAGTCTCGGGTGTAGGTTTTCCCCGCAGCATGGAATGCCGTCGGCCAAGGGTTGTAATTAGACTTGAATGCAACTATGGACAAATCACTGTCCGCTTCGTAGTCTGGCAGACGCTGGATTACCGCAGCCACTTCGAAATCAGTGGCAAGTCTGCTGGTTTCACTACCTGAAATGCCGGAATCGCGAAAACCCCCTCGACTGTGCGCCGTAAACTGCTGCAAACCCAGGCGTCCTGAACCCTAAACCCATGCTCTGACCGCTTAGAATACCTGGGGAGCAGACCAGCGAGTCCGGGCAAATGTTAGGCCTAAATCAGAAGTGGACATGCCAGGTACAAGCACGAGAGGTGGGATCCGTGTTAAAAAGTATCCTTGTATGGTTTACGTACCACTTGCGCTTTGCCCGAAACTCTGTGCGCAGCTGATGCAAAAATGAGCGCCTCTGCTTATCCTGCCGGACGTATCATACTGTGGAATTCCCATCATAGTCCTTGTACAGGTACAACAAAGTACTCCGAAACCCCACTCCAATTATGAATCAAGCCCCTAAAAGGGACCTGCGAGATTTGGGGCCACGCTCCACAGCTAAGCCAAGCTCCAACCCGCGGATCGACCGAAGGCCGAAAACTTCCCGCAACTGCAGCGCATGACTAATTGTTCAGACCCCTATATGACCAAATCGAAAGCCTGAAACCACGGTTGAAATCCAGTGGAGAGGTCCATCAAGCCTCGACCCTCACGACTTCACATCCCAACACGGCCCAGAGCCTTGAACTTAAATCCTAGACCGCAAGACGTCAGCCACATATCCCGCAATCCTAGAAGGGTTTATTTACTTTAGGGCTTCAATAATTACCAATACTATTTTGGGGGTTACTTTTTTTGTATAGGCCTCCAAACCCTATTCTAATTGTTAAGGCCCCTGTATTAGGTTTTGGGTCCCAAGCATCCGAAAAGCTGTGACAGGGCCTGGGCACACCCTTCGAAAACCCCAGCTCAGGGCCGAACCAGCCCAAAATACCAGTAATAATACTACTAGTAGTAGTGTTCTTGAAAATACTGATAGTAGTAAGAAATAACACTAAGCATACTAGTAACAGTGTTCTTAACATAATGATAGTAGTAAGAAATAACACTAAGCATACTAGTAGTAATGCTAGTAAAAAATAGTAGTAAGAAACATCAGTAAGCATACTAGTTGTAGTAGTGCTACTAAAACCAAGGTCGTGCACAAAGTTCCGCGGGTGCTGGCCATTCCGCAAAGGCGCCACACTAGTGAACGGGTAGTCTCAGAACGTGGTAATATTGATGCCAGAGTACTTACCCACAGTTTTCCTTCAGGTTCTTGGCGCTCTTTATGGTTAGGTGTTCTACTGGAGTATACCCCCTAATCCCCTGTTCTGAGCAGGCCCCTATACCAAACTCGAATAGTATTCTTTGAAAGAACCCTGCTCTAATTCCCAAGGCCCCTGCAGTCATTGCTCGGCTTGTAGCATATGGTCGGGCTCGCTTCAGCACTCTAACATATAAGGTCTATTACAGTTGTGTGGTTGTGGGTCGTCGTTGCATTCAATGTTTTTTCTGGAGAGACACGGCGACGGCTTTCAGAAAGACGGGTTGCAGACTGGAGGAGATTGAGGATCGAGGATCTGCGCTGACTCTCAGCTTGGGTCGTTTTGAAGCGCATAGGGATATGAAAGCTTCACCCTTTAGCCAGAAGCTTGGGTTTTAAGTTCGAGAATGTGGGTTCTTGACTTCGGTTTCCTTATCACAAGATCATCGAACCGACCCCAAAACCACATTCTAATGATTAAAAGCCGCTATTATTAGAGTTTTGGGTTGGAAGGTTTCGAACTCAGACTCGCGTGCCTTACTTGGGTTTAGGCTTGTGCATTCGCGTGAAGGCGGCGAGGCTCTGCGGCTTTGACTGTAGTAACAAGGGTTATAGAGAAGGTAACTACAGGCACTTGGAATCATAGGGACCCTTAGAGGGGTAGGGGGAGGGGGGGTAGGAGCCTTGATGCCCATAGTCAGGACCTAACAAGGCCTATAGCCCTAAACCCCGAAGCGTTCAGGGTTTAGAGAGCTCCGGACTCTCTGGAAAGAGACGGGCCCGCTGAGGCTCTTTATAGTATCCTTAGGGGGGGCCCGGGGGGGGGGGGGGCNCCTAGTTCTCTCAAGGTTCCCTTAAGGTTCCCTAAAAATCACTTGTAGCCTCCCCCTTGAACCACCCTCCTTTAAGGACCCTATAAGCTCTGGAGCGTCCCGGCGTCCTGGTCCTCAATGCCTATCTAGATGGCATGAAGTAGTCTTGGTGTTTTGTATACAAAGAGAGTGCGGATCAAGCGTAGTCTTAACAGGAGGGCCAACAACAACGACAATCCTATAAGGCTTTCTATAGGGCTTGGGGGGCCATTATACTACAATTATCAGAAGGAACCTGCAAAAGAGTATTACTAATTATTAAGGCCCCTATATTAGTTTGCGCTGGTTTCGACGGCGAGACTTTAATATTAAAGTCAGGCCTCTGCAGATTAAATATTAAAGTCCAGCTGGCCGCCATTCTGGCCTGAGCCAGGAACGACTTTAACACTGAAATATTAACTTTAATATTGAAATATTAAAGCTTTTAAACATTAAAGTCCACGCTGGGGCTTTAATCTGCAGGGCGAGACTTTAATATTGAAGTAAGGCCTTGCGGATTAAATATTAAAGTAAGAACCGGTGTATGCATATATATATATATATGTGGCATGGACCTTTATGTATAGTATGACTACTCTCTTTGTGGTATTACTGATATCTGTATACATGGCCAACATGTTGGTTGTATTATTACTATCTGTATATGTGTTTACTGCACTGTTACTTACGGTTAGTTGGTGTGTTTCGGAGCAGCAGACATGCTAGGGATCCTCATGAGAACATTGTACTGTAACTTTGCAACTAATCAATACAATTGCATTGAGCAGCATATATCACAGCTCTACAATTAGATTTGCGTAGCGACGCCGCCATCAGAGTAATAGCAGAACGGCTGCGGCTTCGCCACATATGCACAATGGCTGCGCCAATAACATACCTCAGAGCTGTGATACACTAGACTTGCGTCGTTGTAACGGCTTCGCCACTAGAATAAATAAATGACATCTCACGGCACTTCCTGACGTAGATCGTAACGGCTCCGCCAGTAGCTGTTGGAACGGCTCCAGCGACGAGAAATAGAATTATATAACGGCTCCGCCAGTAGCTTAAGCGATGGATTTGCGACTAGTGCAGCTTCTCTCGTCAGAGCTATACCATTGGATTTGCATAACGGCGCCGCCACTAGAGTAGTAGCAGAACGGCTCCGCCACATATGCACAACGGCTTCGCCAATAACCTGCCGCTAGGATGGCCTCTGCGTAACGGCTTCGCCACTGGGATATACAAATGACATCTCGCGGCACTGTCTGGTGCAGATCGTAACGGCTCCGCCAGTAGATTGTGGAACGGCTCCAGCGACGAGAAATAGAATTATATAACGGCTCCGCCAGTAGCTTACGCGATGAATTTGCGACTAGTGCACCTTCTTTCGTCAGAGCTATACCATTGGATTTGCACAACGGCTTCGCCACTAGGATAAAAAAATGGCATCTCGCGGCACGGCTCCGCCAGTAGATTGTGGAACGGCTCCAGCCACGAAAAGTAGAGATGTATAACGGCTCCGCCAGTAGCTTAAACGACGGGTTTGCCCCTAATGCAACTAATGTCGTCAGAGCTATACCATTGGAATTGCATAACGGCACCGCCACCAGAGTAGTAGCAGAACGGCTCCGCCACATATGCACAACGGCTGCGCCAATAACCTGCCTCTAGGATTGCTTGTGCGTAACGGCTTCGCCATTAGGATAAACAAATGGCATCTCGCGGCACTCGCTGGTGTAGAGCGTAACGGCCCCGCCAGTAGATTGTGGAACGGCTCCAGCCACGAAAGGTAGAGATGTATAACGGCTCCGCCACTAAGCAGAAGAGATCCTCCACCAATGTAACGGCTCCGCCAGTAGCTTAAACGACGGGTTTGCCCCTGATGCAACTATTATTACACCACCGGCATGTGTCACAGCTCTACAGTTGGATTTGTGTAACGGCGCCGCCGCTAGAGTAAAGCAGGAAAGATAAACATGGATAAACATCCACTATCCAATCCACCACAGTCTGCCTTCGGGCGAATTCTGCAACTCTCGCCGATTTTTGCAGAAAGCTTTCGTTTTTTTCTCCCAGCCATCCATCCACTCCCTTCTTCGATTTTCCTTTGCTTTCATCTACGAGATACTGACTGGGAAAGAATCTGTCCTCTGCAACTGCGAGGACATTGCAATAAGAAATACTACTTCGAACAAGACTCTGAAAGACGTCATAAAATCGCAGAGATTGCCGCGAAAACAGCTGAAAAGGGAATGTGTCGCTCCGGGCTGTTGAGGTTGGCCCGAAAGAGCTCGACAGGCACCGTCGGCGTTGGACTCCATCGACAATCAGCCTTGCAAGTAGGTTCACGCGTGAGACCGACATTTTAATTTTTGGTTTTGGAACGCCGCAGTTTTTTATGCCTCGAAACCACCCAGAACGTCTCCGTACTCGTTGGGGTCAGCCATGAACTATGGCACGCCGGCTCCTGGAGCTCTGCTGGGTAAAGACGTGGTGTACACCAGCACCACGGGTTAAGCTGCTATCTCATTGTTCTTGACGCGCAAAATTTGGATTTGAACATGCTGTGTTTGCATTTGAAGAACATACCTGCCTTGATGAAAGTTTTTGCCGTGCGACTGGACTCCTACGTACAGCTAGCCAATGGAAACTTCTTGGTGAATGGCTACACCGAGAGCACGAAATGGGTTGGTCCTGGACTTATGGGCGATCCATATAAGGATAACACAGTAAAATGTAGCATTCCAACCAGGTCCGCACCAGTACAAGTTGGCGAGCCCACTGTCACGCAGCGAGCTGAGACAAGAATACAAGAGCATTTAGCTTAAACCTGCGCGTTCATCGTGTATCCCAGGCCTTGCCGTCGGTGACGCCGATGTAGGCGGAATCGTATACTGTGTTATTATTTTAGATCACACAGCGACACAGTTACACCGCGCGAAGGTGCACGAATCCCNTATCCCAGGCCTTGCCGTCGGTGACGCCGATGTAGGCGGAATCGTATACTGTGTTATTATTTTAGATCACACAGCGACACAGTTACACCGCGCGAAGGTGCACGAATCCCAGTCACGCCGCCGGAGCCTGCGCAGACAAGAAACAGAAGCCGGTCTCCTCGAGGCCTAGTTTCCATTGTTTTTGCTTCACGCGAACATGTCCGCGTTCCTTTTTTATGCGCATTCTTTTCGCATAGGACCGAGGCGGATGTTCGTCAAGAATTTGCCATTCGAGGACGTTGAGTGCCTGAAGCGGGGGGGGCGTTCGTTACCATGTCCTGGCGAGTGGATGCACCGGCAGCATGGATGGATGTTATCACCGTGCTGGTAAATTATAGCTTCTCTGGCCAACGGCTGCACTTGCAGCAGCTACGTTACCATCGTTCGGGCAGCGATGCTCCGAAACAAGAGACCGGCCAGCAAACAGTGACAGCCACACGGGCATGNGTAAATTATAGCTTCTCTGGCCAACGGCTGCACTTGCAGCAGCTACGTTACCATCGTTCGGGCAGCGATGCTCCGAAACAAGAGACCGGCCAGCAAACAGTGACAGCCACACGGGCATGTCCAGCATAAACCAAGTGCAAAGTTGGACATGACATGTGCGACCCAGACAGCAAACCGTCGCGAGATCGCATGGGGAAGAGCCACTTGGGCTGAAGAGGTATTGGGGATGGCATGCTGTCTTGCCCTTTTGCCGGCATGCCTGGCAACGCANACATGTGCGACCCAGACAGCAAACCGTCGCGAGATCGCATGGGGAAGAGCCACTTGGGCTGAAGAGGTATTGGGGATGGCATGCTGTCTTGCCCTTTTGCCGGCATGCCTGGCAACGCACTTGCCAGGAAGGTTCACGTGGAGGGCTTGCCTAGTGTCCTGTCCAGTTCGGTTTCGCGAGCCTTAACAGGGTTAAGGGTGCACTGGGTCTGCCATGATGCACGGTGCATGTGCAGATGGCTCCCGGCCTGACATGCTTGTTCCAACTGTTCGAAAAGTGTTCGAGTGACTGAGTCGAGCTGCTCTGTGCTCAGTCTCGAAGTAGGCTGCTGACCTCGTGCTTTACGTTTTGGTAAATCGTGATTTTGCCGAAGCTTACGGCGCGCTTGCAACTTCGCCCCACATTCACTAAGATCCGACGTTCCGGGAAAGCTTGCGACATTCCACGAAGCGGTTAGTGCCCGACAGCTTAGACGACGTCACCGTGCTGGCATGGATGTCCTGGCGAGTGGATGCACCGGCGGCATGGATGGATGTTATCACCGTGCTGTAAATTATAGCTTCTCTGGCCAACGGCTGCACTTGCAGCAGCTACGTTACCATCGTTCGGGCAGCGATGCTCCGAAACAAGAGACCGGCCAGCAAACAGTGACAGCCACACGGGCATGNACATGTGCGACCCAGACAGCAAACCGTCGCGAGATCGCATGGGGAAGAGCCACTTGGGCTGAAGAGGTATTGGGGATGGCATGCTGTCTTGCCCTTTTGCCGGCATGCCTGGCAACGCATTTGCCAGGATGGTTCATGTGGAGGGCTTGCCTAGTGCCCTGTCCAGTTCGGTTTCGCGAGCCTTAACAGGGTTAAGGGTGCACTGGGTCTGCCATGATGCACGGAGCATGTGTGGAGCTGACTTGCAGCTTTGCGATTTACCCCCAGTGCAAAAGCAACGGTTGATCCTGCTGGGGCTTCACAATACCCAGCCGCACACGCACTCAATTACTCACTCGGGAGACTCGTGCGGTTCAAACTCTAGATCGCATTCCGGAGCAGGACAACAGCGAATACTCGTCGTGTTGAGGCCGTACAAGCGGTAGGCATGACGGTTTCTCGTGTAATTTAGAGCAACGCCGGCACGCGACACATTATACATCGTCTACCCTGCCACGGGGGGAGCGGATAACCTGCTAATCCCTAGTTCTCTCAAGGTTCCCTTAAGGTTCCCGAAAAATCCCATTGTAGCCTCCCCACTTGAACCACCCTCCTTTAAGGACCCTAGAAGCTCTGGAGCATCCGGCATCCTGGTCCTCAATGCCTATCTAGATGGCATGAAGTAGTCTTGGTGTTTTGTATACAAAGAGAGTGCGGATCAAGCGTAGTCTTAACAGGAGGGCCAACAACAACGACAAGGCTTTCTATAGGGCTTGGGGCCCATTATACTATAATTATCAGAAGGAACCTCCAAAAGAATATTACTAATTATTAAGGCCCCTATATTAGTTTGCGCTGGTTTCGACGGTTGAAGCCAGCGACCCACGAAAGTTCGGTCTCGACCCCCCTGAGGCGGTCAAGATGCATCCGGGCCTGGAGGTGCTGCGATCGTGGTGCTGGCTTATTCGGGGTTTAGAGTTGGGGTTTGGGGTTTGAGAGTTTGGGGTTTAGGAATTTAGGGTTTGGAGTTTGGGAGTCCGGAATTGCCTGGGATGCTTTGGACTGGGTTCTGGGGTACCATACTTTGATACTGTTTTAATTTTGGGGGACCTGTTCTTAAAGGAGCCATAATGACATCAAAGTTTGTACTTTCCTTCTCCCCAGTTACTTCACAGCCCAGTTAAGGGTTTAGGGCCTTTTAGGGTTTCAGGCTAGGCCGCAAGTACCTCGATACGTAGTTTTTTGGAAAGATTCAGCTCATGCCCTTCGATCTGCAAGGTTCCTCTACTCGACTACAACGCTTGACACTGTCTATAGGTGCTTTAATACTTACAATAGGGCTTTAACAAGTTTACGAAAGGGTTGCATGATGTTTGACGGACTACGACGGGATACTATTACCTGACCGGTTCTTTTGATTTTCCTCGTGCTGGAGTTACTCTTAAGCATGCGAAGTTGTGGCCAGTAAACTCTAGACTCTAGTTGGCATGGGCGGCTTTTCACGTTCTTCCAGGTTCGAGGCTTCGGGGTTCGACAGAAACATGTGGCACACCAGCACGAAATTCCATTCGCGTTACCCCCAAGCCCGAAGCCGCAGTCTTCATCCCTGAACCCAACCGTGGGTAAGCTGCCCCAACCCTACCTCCACACTTGAACAGATGTGGTTTGCTTCCACTGTTCTGTTCGCTGATTTCTCTATCGGGTCTTCTGCAAGATGTATTATGAAGGAAGCCCTCTTGCCTTCAACCCTAAACCCGACAACCCGAGACCCCTTAACCCAAACCCCAAAAGCCTAGACCCTTCACCGCACATTATAAGAACCCTTCTAGTGCCCTTTATGAAGCCTTTCAGTAACCTTCAGCGGAACCTTTATAAAAGAATTTAGTAACCCTGTTGAGGCCTTTTAGCAACCTTTAACGGAACTCCACAGAAAGCTCAGCCTGCTGAGGCCTGCCGAGCCGGCGACGCCTCCGCGCTGAAAGCCGAGCTGGCGTCGGGAAGGCTTACGTTTTAGGATTTAGGGTGTGGGGCTCCATTATGAGTATTATTCAACTGTTACGATACAGTAACGGTATGATCAAGGGCTTCATATCTGCTGTATCAGTATTGTTTCCCGTGCAGTAGCAGCTCAGTAGCAGTGTTTAATAGGGCTACTGGTACCATTAAGGGCTGAATATGTCTATATTATAAGCATGTATCAACTGTTGCTGAGTGGGGGCAGTACCCAAGTTATATGCAAAGTACATCAACATGTTATATACTACATAGTGTATAGCATATAGTCTGTACGATATGGACTATTTGCGATATGTTGCATCACATATGTGCCCTTAGGGTTTGGAGGTTGGTGTGCTTTGCAGCGTCTTTGATGCTGGAAGGGTCTGATGACTCTGGTATTGGGCTGCTTGATGTTGTGGTCGTGAGCCAACTGTCGACTCGGAATAGACTCCAGGCGTGACACCTAGGGACGAAATATGGAAATGTTCAGTTTCAGTGTGTTGGGAGATGGTTTGAGTTTAGCCACTATCACAAGTGAACGTTGCAGCAGTTTCAGGCGAGTGGAAGCGGAGTTGGTCACGAATCAACAGTGCGAAGCGCGCACACACACACACACGCACACACACACACACATCGGCTTGGCTTGAGTGAATGCGACGAGCGACCGACAGAACTTGACGAAACCTGATTTGAAGCCCGCTTCCGATTGTAGCAACTATGCACAAGGCACTCAATGATCCAGCAGTGCACAGCAAGTATAGTGTACGATGTCAGAAACGGCAGGCGTTGCCCAACCTTCCCCAACCCTTCTGCAGAAACCCTTGCTCTACATTCTGACGTTGAGCAGAGACAAGCAACCCTAAGCTGTGCAATGTTGATGATCACTATGAGGCCCAGTGTGAGCAACATGTCACCCTACAAGCATGATCACCATTGGATGATCACAGCGTTCGCACATTGAGTCTCACATCCGCTAGCGCGGGCTGGGCTTGTGCCCGTGTGATCTGGCCCCAGGTCGGGTACGCCAGAACGAAACACACTTTGGCTTGACTTGAGTGAATGCGACAAGCGACCGACAGAACTCGACGACGGCTGACTTGAAAAAGGCTTCAGATTAAAGCAACCATGCACAAGGCACTCAATGATCCAGCAGTGCACCGCGAGTATAATGTGCGATGTCAGAAACGGCAAGTACACAGTGGTGATCAGCCACGGCCTCCACTCCAGTGACTTGGCTTCGTTGGCCAAGGCTTGTCAATAGAGCCTTTCCCCGCTGCCTACGAAATGACGCCATGTCCTGGCGTTTTCACACACACACACACACGCACGCACGCACGCACGCACGCACGCGCTCTTGCTCATTTCGCTCAAGCCATCAATCCCTGTATCCGGAGCATTGAAAACTAAAGCCCAACCTATCTTCAGCACGAAGCTTATCTTAGTATAAGCCTTGCATTGAATCTCGGCACATCGTGTACCAACTCTGCAGCCTGAAGCTCGAACTTGAACTCAGATCCCGCAATCCAGGCACCGCTTTGCTATTTACGCCGCGGAACCCTCAACCCCTGAACCCTAAACCCCTAAACCCTAAACCCAATAAAGCAGCAAGCAATTTGCTGCCTAGAGCCACGGCGCCTTAAATCCTGGATTCAAGACACAATGCCTGCTGAGCAGATTCAACATGAGAGTTTCCGAAAATAGGGAACCTAATATAGGGCCCTAAATAGTAGGATCCTTATTATAAGGACCCCCAAATAAGGTACCCTTAATTTCGGAAACTCCCACATCGGGCCTGAACAATTAGAGCACGGTGATTGATTATATTACAGTTATTTGAGGATCTACGGAAATGTTTTCATTTCATAAATAGACCATGGATTGTTCTTTCGTTGGTTTCTATACAGACACACATACGACGTACATCTGTATATGTATTGTGCTTCATAACCCACATAGATGTTACAAAACCGGGACTGTACCAGTACTCTAAGAAGCCTTGAGCCAGCTTCGACGCGGCCTCCACGCTCGACCGCTTCGGCGGGACAGTCCATGGAGGGATTGGTTGCAGTAGGGCTTACGATTTGGAGGTTTAAGGGTTCCTTGAGGGAGTTGTAAGGGCTCAAAAACGGTTCAAAGGTTTAGGGGTGTTCTTCGAGGGTTTTGGGGTTGGTTTAGGGCACATTGGGGTTTATAAGTAGGGGCTTTGAGGACGCAAGATGCAGCATGTACCATGGCGGCACGTGAACCCATGGGCTTTAACCGAGTTTCGCAGCTCGTCCAAAATCCCCAACAGGCAAAGCAAGGGATGCCTAGAGCCCAGGCCACTACTCATTGGCTTATAAGTCGCCATATTGGGGATGATGTCTTCAAATGTGGGTTCAGGTTCAAACGTGGTAGGCATTGCAGGACGTCGTTCGGAGGACGTCCGGAGCAGGTTGTCGTTCGCTACTGAATGGATCTTCACGAAGAGTATCACTCGTCGCCCCACCCTCTCATACTTAGAGATGAAGCTCCATGTCGTGCAAACTTTGTTTCCGAGCAGCACAGCAAGGTGATGGAGGCTATCGGCCTCCAGGCTCTACGGCTCAAATATCCAACCGCGCTCTGAACCCCCGAAGTCGAAGGCTGTCAGTCAGGCAAAACGTTACGGAAGCCTGAATAACAAGTAACGCTATTCCTAAGGGTTCCTGATTATGCAATACTACAATAATATGCCCTCCAAAGCCTTAATAGTTAGTAGTCCGATCTATAGTTTGTAGCAATGCTATCGTTTACCCCGAAACTTGTTGAAATTTCTTAAGGCCACTATTGCACCGGACCTACAGGAGTGGACTGCATTGGGCCGCTAGCGGTGGCCACTTCGAGGCTGCTCGGATGGGGTGCACCCTTACGGCCCTAGGGTTTAGGGTTTGGGGGTTTAGGGTCTGGGCATGCACATGGCTCCCTGCATGCTTCCTCTTTCTTCGCCTGCTTCGCTTGCTTGTTTGTATGCTGGCTTGCGAGATTTTGCTCCCACACATGACGGTGGTAGGCAAGGTGCAAGTATGAATGCGTATTCGTGTACGTGTACTTATGCTTCACGTACTCACATACAATCCATGGATGCCTGCATGCAAACAGCCAGACCTCGGTGCTGATACGTGGCGCATTCGCTTTGGTTGCCCCCCCGATAACATTTGGGTTAATGCAGATGAATTACCGCGAGCTCTGACAGAGCTTATATTCAAACAATGCCAGCAGCTTGAGCATGCACTCATTTCCATCCCGGATGCCGTGCCCTTTCATTGGGGGAACCGAGGTTTGCAAGCTTCTGGTGGAGCACCAGGACGGGGATCCTATCCGTGGCCGTGATAAGACTGGGCAGGCTTAGGTCCCTTGCTTGGGTTTCGTCATTTGTGGAGTGCTAGATCGATTTTGCAATGGAACAAGGAAGTTGTAGTGGGAAGCGTAGCGTGTCTGTGGCTGATTGTAATTGTAACGCGGCGGTGGGGGTGTTGAGTGGAAGCCCAACACATGCCCTGGTCTTTAGCTGGCACCTTCCGGAAGGCCTCTGTGACTTTTGCTGACAAAAAGTCGGGACGGAACGCACTACACTGGGCCTCGCGCCGCGGACCTGGTGTTGTGATTGCTTAATCCGGACTTGGGGGTTTTCTGTTTAGGGGTTTTGGGTTCTGGAACACGGGAAAGACCCCGGATGGTGGCTGACCCCTCAAGCGACCCATAGCTCCTGCACTTCCGTGATGGTCCCTACGCAATTTCGTTCAAGTACACACTATAGCCCTATCCCTCATTCCAGCCTCAAGGGCCCGAATGTTCCAGCCCAACATCTTAAACTCAGCAAGCTCTGGCTAGCAGCGGTAAAAAACTCAAAGATTGATGCTCCAGAGTTGGAGAGACAAGACAACCTAAGGTTTAGTGTTTGGTTCGTTCTTGCTTAGAGACCCCAAAGGCTCGCATGGTATGCGGGCCTGCATACTGAGAAGAGGGATTTTGGTGTATCTTATGCTTCTTTAGTATGTAGATAAGGACTATAATGGGGACAGTTTCGGTGATTATTCTGACCCTTAGATTACCCGAACCCGGTCCTAAGCGGAAGGACGCGCCTTGCAGCAAAGTCCATGATGCAGTGATGTCTAAAGTGGCAGACTGCCAGCTTGGACTCCCAGCCCTTGATAATATTTCCAATTCGAACAAATATAAATGATTTTAATGTTAATAACAATACTAGAAATACTAACTAATTGTAAGAATGAACGGTTGGACTTACATTATGGCGGTCTGAATAAGTAGCGTTGATGTCCCCGCATAGTCGTGCTAGAAACATACTAGATTGCGTCCCAAGGCCCTAGTGTCAAGGACCCCAAAAAATCGAGTAACCCAAAGTCTTAGTCTTAAACCTAGTCCGACACCATGACACAGCAATGCCGGACATCGCATCTCCGAAGCCCTGGTTCAGGGTTTCAGGTTGTAGGAACTATGGCTTAAGGTTTGGGTAAAACAGCCCTTAAAGTGCCCATAAACCCGAAACGCTAAAGGTTTAGGGCCCACTCCGTGACTTCCCTCCTGGGAACCGGGTCTGTTTCAGGATCGTATTTGGGCGGCTTTGCGATTGAGAATCTGTTTTTAGTAAGGGGATTTGTAAAGTATACTTATACGGGTAGTTCTCTACATTAGTGTCCCTTTCTAAGTCCCAAAGTAGTACGGCACCCTGATAGAAAAAAAGAGATGGCCGCAATCTACAGAACTACCCATTGGAACCCCAAGGAGAGTAGTGCTGGTGGTTCAAAAAAGAGGCTTCAATAATTACCAATACTATTTTTGGTGCTCCTTGTGATAGTTATAGTATGAAGGAGCCCAGTCTTCTTGTTGAGGCCCCGAAATTATAGTATCCTTATAGATCCCTTGTAGTACCCCACCCGAGCTCTCCGAGCTCTTGCAAGGCCAGGGCCATCTGAACCTTGGCACAGATGGCAGAGGGTGAACTAAGGGAAGACAAGGAATACTATATGGGCGGAAATAAGTACTAATACCATTTTGGGGGTGCCTTATTATGATTATAGTATAATATACCCCAAAACTCGATTCCAATCATTAAGGCCCCTACAAGAAGTCGTGGTAGCCGCAGCAACCAAGAAATTTGGGGCGGAAAAACGAGCATACGAGAATATAGGAATCACTAAAAAGTCACTGCAAGATCAGCAGAAGCAAGAGCAACACCGCCTAAAGGAGTGATGCTGATCGTGGTTGCAGCACGAAAAGTAGAAAGAAGAGGGCGTCAGTCAGTGGCTCCAGAAAGACGGTTTTTGAGCCGGTGTGGTTGCTGCTAAGGCTCAACCACACAGATCACATGGCAAGGGATGAACCGTGAGCCTCAACCTTGAGCCTACTCCCTGATTCCCCTTACTCGCTCTAGGCAAGTCGTGAAGTGGCTCCCTGGCTGCAGCCAATCTGAAGCTGCCAAGAGTGTCAGCTCTTCGCAAAGTCTACGGTGAGCTTACAAACTGCCTCACAAACACCTCGATATCGGAGTTTCCCGAAACAGAAATCCTGCTACAGCCCGTATATAACATTCTTACTCGGTCGAAAGACTGTTGCTGTGCCGTGTCTTGCTGCAGTCTTCCTGGCGCGTCGGCTGGCTGCCACATCGTCAGAAACCCTAAGCACCTAAACATGTTATGTGACTGAACTTGCTATGGTTCACTAATGCTCACTATGATTATCTATATCATACTACAGTGCACTAGTCGTATCATCGATTAAATTAATTATACCATATTAGATTGTATTGCGCTATGTTGTTCTAGGTGAAATATGTTTACTTATACTGTATGTGTTATTCATTTCTAGTCCATTCTACTCTAGTCTATTTCACTTTGCTCTATGCCATTATTCGATCAGATTCTGTTATGTTACATTATACTCTACGTTTACATTGTAGTCTATTATCGTATGTAATAATTGAATAGTATGTTATAGTATAGTATCGTACAATACCATAGATTAAGTCTTATGGTATATTACATTGTTCTAGATTGAGTGATATTGTTTCTTGTCATTGATGCCTTCCACATTGTGCATGGTATGCTATACGGGATTGCAGTATGTCATAATATGTTTTCGGCCAAGTTCTACCATGTTCTGTTATGTTATCTACAGATATATTATACTATAACACATTGTAGTCGGTTCCATTGTAGTATAGTATGTCATAGCATATTCATTACATTGTAGTACATTATAATGTGTTGTTGTATTGCAGTATATTATTTCGTTATATAATCTACTATACTATGTTGTTTCATGTTGCAATATATGACTTTATGGTACATCAAGCTTGTCATATCATAGTATGTCACATTGTACTCTATTCTACTAATTTTTGTATTTGGTTTTTTTCTATTTTTCAGTATACTAGTATATTGTTGTAGATTGAAAGCATAACATACTATAACTTAGTGTCATAACCCCCCAAAATACACCCATTACAAGCACAAGGCTTATCGAAGACTATGCAGTCGGTGTGGACACCCCGACGAAGGAGAGGGTTTCTGGTGCCACAGACATACAGCTCCGGGTTCTCGAAACGAAAGTCTATTCGGTTCGTGACGACGAGTAGCATGTTCCTTGCTACTCTCCACCAACAGCACGGCAAACCCGGAACTTGCTTGCCTGGGTTGCGGAGCAGTGCTAGGTTGTCGAGCTGCCTATCACGGGTCTAGGCTCTGGTTTGGCCGTGGTCAGGATCTTGGATTTGATCCGCCTCCCAAGCCATCCCAGATGACCCTTGCACATGAAGCCAAGACTCGACTCGAAGCCTCCGACGTTAAGCTCCGGAGCCCAACCGCAACTTACGACGACTGAAGAAGGCTTCAAGCTCCGACCTGCAAGGACGACACCACTCCACTACAGCTGGCTGCATGGGGTGGGCATGTCGAGGAGGGGTTTGAGGGTTGTCTTTTCTGTTGGTGTAGGTTGCTTTCGGCTGGTGTAGGTTGAAACAAGGTTGGATAGCAGCTTCGCCCTCAAGGTTGCTTCAGGGAAGGTTGCCAGCGAGAACCTTGGCCCCCTCCGTGTGCTCAAATTGCTCGATGTCAAAATCCAGGCCCCGAACTCACTCCAATTGTTCATCCAGCGTTTGAACTTGAAGCCTGTTATCAGTTCCTTTATCGGAGTTGTTTCAGCTCTCGGACAGGTGTGCGCCTGGCTGCGCGGGAAGGGAGCTGCTTGAAGCAATGGGTCAATGGCCGCGCTCGGTCGTTTT
>BGNK01006879.1:4434-22560 GCA_003297005.1 Symbiodinium sp. clade A Y106 | reverse complement strand
GTACTATTGCATGAGATTTCATGCTATTCCGTGCTGAGCCGACGGGTGAGGCCACGCAGGAATACAAAGCAGCTCGTCCTCCTTCCCGTCTTTGTGACAGCAGCGTGTGCGTGCTGCCAACAGGAATCACAACACCTACTCATTCACACCTTCCCGGGACGACAGGGGGTTGAGCACTGTCAAATGGAGTGGTAAGCACCCGGCCCTCAGCGGAATGCTGCCGCGGACGGGTTGACCACTCATACAAAAATCTGCAAACAATCAAGCAAGCTCCAACTCACGATGACGTACACCTTCCAAGAAGATTCTTTCCNAGCGGAATGCTGCCGCGGACGGGTTGACCACTCATACAAAAATCTGCAAACAATCAAGCAAGCTCCAACTCACGATGACGTACACCTTCCAAGAAGATTCTTTCCACCAGAACGGTTTAAATGCGACTGTGCGGTATGTATATAGCACAAGATGTGAGTCATCGTCACTGAGCGTCAGCGACCCGCACTGAGATGTTGCAGTAGCCATATCTCTCAAATCGCAGGCCCTGAAGCTGAATTATGTGAACGCAGTCATTGCCAACGTTCATCTTGTTGAAGCTCGTTGCTTTGGCTATGATTCTGTGACTTTACTTACTCCTCACATTCATCTTTCGTNGGGCCAGTATACTGGTTCGATGCACTACGCAGCACTCTCGATTGCTAAGCCTTGAGAGTTGCGGGCAACATGCACACGTCGAACAACACCTTCCATGCGAGTCACTGCTGTGCTCTGTGACATCACGGCGACCATGCAGTTCAGAATTCACACCGTACAAGTAGCACGGTCAGCTTGCCACTTTTTCTCGCGACCCGGATGCAGAAACAAGGGTTTGAGAGGCAAGGTTGCCGCTGACTGAGACCGAATACCGTAAATCAGCGGAATGCTGCCGCGGACGGGTTGACCACTCATACAAAAATCTGCAAACAATCAAGCAAGCTCCAACTCACGATGACGTACACCTTCCAAGAAGATTCTTTCCACCAGAACGGTCTACATGCGACTGTGCGGTATGTATATAGCACAAGATGTGAGTCATCGTCACTGAGCGTCAGCGACCCGCACTGAGATGTTGCAGTAGCCATATCTCTCAGATCGCAGGCCCTGAAGCTGNCAGTCATTGCCAACGTTCATCTTGTTGAAGCTCGTTGCTTTGGCTATGATTCTGTGACTTTACTTACTCCTCACATTCATCTTTCGTTGCAGACCCGCGCATGGACGTCTCTGCATCGCCGGCAATGCCATCGTTCATGAGTTGGATCATCTGCTCCATGTTCGCCTCGGAGTACATCGTCGGCACCGAGGCATTGAAGCCNGGCAATGCCATCGTTCATGAGTTGGATCATCTGCTCCATGTTCGCCTCGGAGTACATCGTCGGCACCGAGGCATTGAAGCCAATCTTCGACTCCAACTTTTGGCGCAGGTCCTTCAGATTGGCCATGGCATCCTTCAATTCCTGCACTTTCTTCACTTCCTCCAAGCGGCGGGGGAAGGTGGGAACCGTGTAGAGGCCGTTGATGAGTGCCTGCTTCTTGGGGTTCTTCAGGACGCCGCCCTTGGCACAGGCAGCGTGCACGGCAGCGCCATAGGGAGCCATGGCCGCGGCGGCCGTGATGATGCCTGAGATGCTTGCTCCACAAAGCGCACTGACGTCCAGGAAGTCCTGGCAGTGAACCACAATGAGATTGATGAACGTCACGACCTGGCTCATGTAGGCGATCGCGCCACCAATGTCCACCGTGCACAATGCGCTGAAAATGCCAGTAACCTTCGACGAAGACNACGTCACGACCTGGCTCATGTAGGCGATCGCGCCACCAATGTCCACCGTGCACAATGCGCTGAAAATGCCAGTAACCTTCGACGAAGACTTAGGCTGTTTCGACATGTTACAAGCATCACACCTTTATGCCTTTATGCCCGCGCTCACATGCTTTTCGCAAGTACGACGACTAAGCCGGCTACCTTGTTGATTGGCCCGTCGAGGCTGACGCGGCCGCATTGACCACTGTTCACAGCCGAGTTGATGGAGATGCCCATGTTGGCGAGGTTCGCAACCACCATTCCGACGTCAACCCCGCATTGCACACCTACTCCGATAGGACCCTGTCCAATGAGAAGTCGTCGGCCATCACGTACCGTCTGGTCTCCGAGCACACTGATCTTGGTGGTTGTCAATTGTGGTGGCACCCCTGTGCACGTGGCTGCCGCCAGGGAAGCAGTCGCGGCCAGCTCGCCCATCACGGAGACGAGGCCGGTCACGCCCACGGAGCAGACGGCATCCACGTTGAGGTTCAGCGCACAGTTCGTGGCAGCATACGACAGCTTGGCTGCCGCGTTGGCGACCCAAGTCACCAAAATGGCACCGTTCACCTGGCAAGCAAGCTCCGATTCACCATCGCGGGGAGGAGGGCACGTCCTGATGATTGCGTTGATATCATCGCCCATGCCAACCACGGAGACGAAGGCCTCCAACACGTTGAATGCGCAGTATGCATTGGTGGCCTTGCGCATGCGTGTCTGCCTCCTCGTCGCCTTGTAAGTTTTGATCTCGTCCGTGGTAATCATCTCTCGGGCAGCGTCGGCAGGGTCGGCTGGCAAAGCACGAACCTGACGCTGCTCGTAGTGGTTGGAATACTTTCGGCCAGTGCTCTTCATGGCCTTGAGGACGATCTTCTGCGCCGCCGTGTGTTTCTTAACACTCTTCAGGGCATCGGCTTTCAGAGCCATTTCGGCGTCCAAGCCCAGGTTGGACTTGCCCTGGAAGGCGCCGAGATCCAATCCCTGACAGAATCGCCTTGCTTTCGGCATGGACATGAAACCCACGACGCCAAGGCCCACTGTCAGAACCAAAGCCGCCTTCTTAATCCAACCGCGGGAGCTCGGGGGAGAGTTCTTCGCCTCTTCGTCGGACTCCGCATAGACGGCCTCGAAAGGTGTAGGCATGGTCGCTTCTCTGAACGCGGCGGCACAAGCTCGAAGTGCAGATTGAGCCAAATTAGCTGCGGGATTCTAAGCCTTCTGGCTCAGGGGGGCTCTGCGACGCTGATCTGATTTTTTGGAGCCGAGGAGGCCTGAAGCAGAAGTTGTGTGACAGTAGTAGTTGGGGGCCAGTATACTGGTTCGATGCACTACGCAGCACTCTCGATTGCTAAGCCTTGAGAGTTGCGGGCAACATGCACACGTCGAACAACACCTTCCATGCGAGTCACTGCTGTGCNCTTGAGAGTTGCGGGCAACATGCACACGTCGAACAACACCTTCCATGCGAGTCACTGCTGTGCTCTGTGCCATCACGGCGACCATGCAGTTCAGAATTCACACCGTACAAGTAGCACGGTCAGCTTGCCACTTTTTCTCGCGACCCGGATGCAGAAACAAGGGTTTGAGAGGCAAGGTTGCCGCTGACTAAACGGCTGGGACCGTGACCGTGGACGGTGCCACATTGTGCCCTCCACCGGTCTGATGTATCTGACCCTCTCATCGTACTATTGCATGAGATTTCATGCTATTCCGTGCTGAGCCGACNACGGCTGGGACCGTGACCGTGGACGGTGCCACATTGTGCCCTCCACCGGTCTGATGTATCTGACCCTCTCATCGTACTATTGCATGAGATTTCATGCTATTCCGTGCTGAGCCGACGGGTGAGGCCACGCAGGAATACAAAGCAGCTCGTCCTCCTTCCCGTCTTTGTGAAAGCAGCGTGTGCGTGCTGCCAACAGGAGTCACAACACCTACTCATTCACACCTTCCCGGGACGACAGGGGNGTGCGTGCTGCCAACAGGAGTCACAACACCTACTCATTCACACCTTCCCGGGACGACAGGGGGTTGAGCACTGTCAAATGGAGTGGTGAGCACCCGGCCCTCAGCGGAATGCTGCCGCGACGGGTTGACCACTCATACAAAAATCTGCAAACAATCAAGCAAGCTCCAAATCACGATGACGTACACCTTCCAAGAAGATTCTTTCCACCAGAACGGTCTACATGCGACTGTGCGGTATGTATATAGCACAAGATGTGAGTCATCGTCACCGAGCGTCAGCGACCCGCACTGAGATGTTGCAGTAGCCATATCTCTCAGATCGCAGGCCCTGAAGCTGAATTATGTGAACGCAGTCATTGCCAACGTTCATCTTGTTGAAGCTCGTTGCTTTGGCTATGATTCTGTGACTTTACTTACTCCTCACATTCATCTTTCGTTGCAGACCCGCGCATGGACGTCTCTGCATCGCTGGCAATGCCATCGTTCATGAGTTGGATCATCTGCTCCATGTTCGCCTCGGAGTACATCGTCGGCACCGAGGCATTGAAGCCAATCTTCGACTCCAACTTTTGGCGCAGGTCCTTCAGATNGTGTAGGCATGGTCGCTTCTCTGAACGCGGCGGCACAAGCTCGAAGTGCAGATTGAGCCAAATTAGCTGCGGGATTCTAAGCCTTCTGGCTCAGGGGGGCTCTGCGACGCTGATCTGATCGTTTGAGCCTCGATAGGATGGGCTGTAGGAAAAGAGCCCAAAGAATCTAAGATCTAACCTTCGACGCCTGTCTAAAAAACATCTTCTCAGTTTGGCAGACTGCTCTCCCCGAGCAGATGCGATTCGGCCTCCGGGGCTGGTGCCTTCAGCAACCTCCTCTTGCCGCAGTCTACCAGCAGACCAAGGGCCGCCAAAGCCTAGCGAGAAAGCCATTTGGGAGTTTCCGAAAATAGGGGTACCTTATTTTGGGGTCCTTATAATAAGGATCCTTCCCCTATTTTTGGAAACTCCCATTTCTGACACTGACAGGCAAGGACTTTAAACCTCACAGGCCCGCCGCACAGTCTTTTGGTGGACATTACTGTAGCTACTGAGTGCTACTGGATTAGCATCCGTGCTGATTCCGAGTTCCAACGCGAGCAAGCGCCCCCGAATGCACGGTGCCTAGGATGCTGAAATCAGCACTTCCGTGGTTTCGAAGTCCACTATATGAGTGCGATCCAAGCAGCATCATGTCCCAATAAAGCTTCCTCGTCATCATCAGTCTCCGCGTCGGAGCCAGACACACCGTCGCTCTCCTAGAATTCAAAGACCGCAGGCGTCGGTGCAGATTGCTGTCTGCTGTCTGCATGCGCCGGCGCTCTCCCAGGCAACGTGCAAAGGCGAACTGATTGATGCTCAAGACTGTGACAAATGCCCAAGCAAACTGCAAATTGCGTGCTGATGCTACTGCCAAACTTGCGAACGCACCCAAGTTACCCTGCACCTTACACTCAGATCGGACCAATGTTGTTGCACTGCCGAATGGACATAACTGGTGAAGCGAGTCCTCGCTCTCTTCCTCGCTGTCCTCTTCATCAAGATCCTTCTAGCGCATCACGGTGTATGACATCGTAACGTTCACACTTTGGTCAACTCTGGGTGCAGGGGTCCGGAGCATCGTCATTAGAGGCTGCCCTGCGATTCAGACACCGAGAACTTGGAAAAGGGCACCTTAGCCCAACCCCAATTAAGCGAAAGCCCTGAGAACCGGACCTCTTCTGAAGGGCTCACACGCACAAGAGCCTCTCCTGGTGGTCGGGAGAAGGGCATCACAGGGTTTTTGCCACCGCTTTTGGATTTCGGCGTTTTTACTTTTGGGACAAGCCTATCTATCTATGCCCGCTGTGAGCGACGTGCTGTATACCAGGTACTAGACTATACACGATACGCTATTATAGTCTATTGTCTGTACACGGTAAATTGTATACTGTTTTGCTATGTAAGATATATTACGCACTATACACTATACACATTAGATCACACACTGCATAATATATAGTATAATATAAATACACATCAACTTTAGGTATGTATATATATATATGTATGTACCATATACATGATAGACTATATACTAAATGTCCGATACTATGCATTCCACAATATAGCGTATGTATATACTATCTACCTATCTAGTTAAATATTTACTACATACCACATCCTACATACTATGCAATATGGACTAGACTAGACTGCACAAGTAGAAGAAACATACTTTTGCTATACACTATGTATCTACGTGTTATATAGTATGTAGTTTATAAATAAGAGTATACTACTGATCTTAGTATCGAGACTCTCTAGGAAATGGATTCACTAATCAAGGGTCTACAGTGTTACACAGTGGCACGTTTTATCCATTGCAGGTTAGACAGTGCACAAGACTTTATGCAGTTTATACTACATCACATCCCACGACATTACGTTGCCCCGCTTTACACTGCAGTACACCGTAATGCGTCACAGTCTATATTGCTTTTTATACATGATATTACATCATACTGTAGCACATCATGTGGTACCACATGCTAGTGTTATCTACTACCAAGCTGCGATCTGCCAGGCTCGCAATGGTGCGGTAGATGGGCGCTTCAATGGTCACGCCGCCAGCCGTCTCGAACTGTGCGGGGATCTCCTGCGAGGCTCAAATTGTCCAATTCCTCATCCCGATAGCTCCAACGTGTCAAGTCTTGTTTGCAATCCTCCGACCCCGCTGTGGACGGCTGCTCCGGAGCCCTGCTAAGTACTCCTTAACCAAACTTGCCTCATACGACACTGGTGGCATGAATAACCGCCAGTTCCGCTTCTTGGCTGTGACGAACCTATCGCTGTCCGTCTCGTCGACCGCAAGGCCCAGAGATTTGATCCGTTCGCGCTTGAGCTCCTTGCCGGCAGCACACTGCTTGCCCTTTGCCGATGTACAGCAGGCTTAGCTGACGGCAGAGAAGGGTTGACTTATGCAGTCCTTCCAACCTTCAAAGCCTAAACCGACATGTTGGCTCCTTTTGTCAGTTATCATCTCATAGGCCCGAAAACCCTCCGCCTCTGAACCCTCTGCAGCCCCGAAACCCGCAACGACCAGAATCATGAGAATAGCGAACAGTGAGAGGAACTCGGCATCACGGCCGAGTAGCTGCATCCGTCGATCCGGAGTCGACCAAAGCCCTGACTGCAAGCTCCTCCACGAGACTGCTCAGAAAGAAAAGCGAGGGCAGAACTAGAGCAAGGATTGGGGACTGTGTTATCGAGTGCAATGTTTCCGGGATTAAAGACCTCTTTGGGGCTATGGTATCCTGTATTGTGGCTATAGTGTCCGAACATCGAACTTGGGAACTAACATGCAGCAAACAACATGCAAAAACCACTCGATGAACTTACCGGGCTATCCGTATGTTGCAGCTGTCCTGGTGCCTTGCATGTATTCTACGCGACGTCAGGTAGTGACAATCTTTGTAACAACTCCTCGGCAATCATCTGCCTTGGGGGAAACTGCCTGTCTGCTTTCCGATGTTTCGACGACTCCCAAGAACAAGCTTCGAGACGACTTCTGGATATCCGCAACCACAAAGCAACGATGGAAGGTTGCACGGCCAAAGAAGTGCCAGGTCGACTCCCAGGAATCCTTGTGAGCTCCATTCCGAGCAGGATTGCGGAAACGTAGCTTCACCTGGTCCGTGCTTTCTCGGCAAACAGCCGTCCTAAAACCGCACATATAGCCCGAACATGTCTGAAGATTCAAGGCACATGCAGGCAATGACTTCGGCTTCCCTTCTGGGGCAGGGCTGCGGTTCCCTCCAGCTTCCAGGGCCTTCAGTGATGCATGCCGGGCTTTGGCAATTGTTTTTCCCTCCTACCTAGCAAGGACAGAGGCTTAGCCTTTTTGAGCTTGGGGTTTGTGGAGGTAGCTGTTGAAGGTTTGTCTCGCAGACCAGCTCTCGGCGGGGGGCCACAAATACATCGCAGGCTTTTGTCACTTCAGATCTTTCGGGGTTTCGGGCTTCATGCGCTTGCGCTAGGCAAGGATCAGGGCTTCGGGCTTGCACTGAACAGTTCTTAGATGGTGGAGGCTGACAGGACTTCGCAGGAGTTGGCTAGTTGCTGTGAGTTGGGGCGTGGCCTCTCACATTTGGGTTTGCCCGGACATGCTGATTGAAGATCTGTGGGGTGAAAAAACTCTGTTGACGCCATTTGTTCTCAAGAAACTGGAAACAGTGGACTTTGGGTGAGTCATCCTCCTCTGGCAGTAGAGCCTCTGAAACCCCGCGCAGATGAATCCCATGACAAGCTGAATGCCTTGACTAACTAATGGCATCGCATACCCGGCAAACCTCACAACATCCCTTCAAGGTGCTTCAGCTCGCTGTCATCGTCACGGATAAGCCTTCTCTGACTGCAATCCACAATCCTTAAATGTGACAAGCTGCCCAACTGCTCAGTTCTTGTAAAAGGTACTAGTACTAGGCTTGCCGTGCAAGCGCAGCACTCTTCAACAATCGCCACGTCTCTCCACAAGCCCCCCTTGCCGAGCAACCCAGCAATGCTCGGTCTGGTTTCTCGCCGTGAAGAGAGGCTTGCTGTTTTCATTCTCAAATTACATTAACACTGTCACCACCGCGGGGTTGAAGAGTGTGGCAAATCGATACCGTAATCCCTGGAGCCAACAAATCCGCTGAGGATCAGCCCCAAGGAGGCCAATGCATCTGCACCAATCCTTACTGACACTCGGTTAAAAAAAGGGAGACGTATCGACTGACCTGCGCAGATTTCGTGGACAGGTAGCAGGATCAGATGTTCACCGGACGTTGCAGACTAATGGGCAATAGCATTCAACCGAACGTGAAATTTACTCCACACCACGACACTCGAAAGCACCAGGCCGCGCACGACGGGAACCGTGCTTGCGTCTTGGGGGTCATGTACAACGCGAAAAGAGCTGCTTTCAGATTCAGAGCCACGAGTCAAGCAGACTCTGCACCTTAAGCTTGAGCTGTGAGGTACCAGTCTGCGTGCTTTCAAGCAAAAGTCTTCAACCTGGCTTTCCCAGGATTGAATCAGCCCTCTCAAACTCCAAGCACTATAAACCCTAAACGCCCTCGTCAGTCGTCTTGACCATGGAACCGAGCTGCACCGCTTCGTCCGTGCTAGCGGCGAAATCGAACTCCTTGTCCACGTCGTCTTCCTGAGCTTCGCAATCGACTCTGGGAGCTTTCTTTGACGGGCTACCAAAGACTGAAGCCCAAGTCATACATATAGAAATCTAGAATCCCTACTATCGCGCTGTTCAGCTCCGAATCGTGTGTTGTGGGTGTTAAAATGCAATGACGGAGGAGCTGCTATACCTCCTCAATGATACAAGTATGCAACAGGCATTCACTCGGAGTACTACTGAGGAGAACAGACTCCGCAAGGCATTTCAGTTTAAGCAAAGCAGCCGCAGGAGTGGCCACCCCACCTGTTGCCGTGGTCAAGCCGTTCGACCGCGTCTGGGTTTAGGTGACAAGTCTGGCAATTCAGGCCTTCAGCTCCGCATGTTCATGTTGCTGACCCCAGGATTTCGGGAGTTGTGTGTTTTCAAACATCGAAACGTCGAACGATTCTTAAGTCGCTGGACTAGCCTTGCTTGAAACATGCAGTCGCGTGTAACCACACGGAAGGCAAAGCATGTAAACAACAATTTAGCATACGTTGCCTAACGCATAAGGAACAACATTGAATAGCGGTGCATACCAACTTAACACTCTATTCATACATGATTTCGCCCACACGAGTACAACGCCACAGTTGAAAGTAGCTGCTCTTCTCTGGGCACTCCTCCCCTGCTTGAATAGTGCGTTGGCGTATTCAAAAAGACGGCCACCCTGAACACATGCAGAGCATGGAACAGGTAACCGGCAAGCTATGTGAACTGGACAGTTGAAGAACTACACCTGCGCAAGCACACCCTACAGACCTGCAGAGTGATCTTGAGACTCGTAAGTCCTCTGCAGCCCATCGCCCACGAAAGCAGAATCCCGAACTCAAAGAGCAATATTCGGCCCAAACATCCTTTGAGGAACCTCCCCTGGCTTCGTAGTCCGCGTCGGCAGGGTTCAACTCCACCACTGCCTCGCGGCCCAGCAGACGAACTTTGGCCTGACAGCAGAAGATCATACTATGCTATCTATCAGCTACCTTTGCCGGACACTGTGCTCCTCAGCCTGTGATGGGTGGCTCAGAAATTCAGAACACTCAGCCTTCATCGGTCTTTACGTTGACAGCCCCTCGCCGACATCTTGAGACACGAGACCTCATTCTGATGGGGTGGCGACCAAAGCAAAGAATAAGAGGGATCATGCCACTGTACTGTGCTTTGTGCCTCTAACTAAGTTTGAGAGAAAGCCGGGAAAGATGTCGGGGCTGTCAGGGCCTGTGCGTCGGTAGACCACTAGATCTGCACCTCTGCAAAACACACAATCAGCCGGGGAAGGCGGCTGCAATGCGCCGGCCTGGTAGATGGGAACCTCAACCTAAGCTCCATAAATCGTTGAGATTCACAATCTTAAGATCTGCTCTCTTTACTATGAGCTTTGCTTCGTGGCGCTCCGGCTGGGAGCGAAAAGTACTCCAGGACGTCATCACGACCGCGTGAGTGCATGGAATGTAACCACACATCCAAGCTCAGCTTGAGTAGCCAACTTGTTGGCGGAAGTCTCCACGACAGTTCTTCCATGACCCCGCGCAAACGGCAGTCGGAGCTGGTCCTCAGCACGGGTGGGGCATTTCTGTCAGTTTGCGTTTGATGCGTTCCGAACCGATGATGCTGTATGCATGCACCACACCGTCATGCTTTTGTACTTTTACAAGTCTACAGTTTCGGCCTTCCGTGAGGCTGCATACCATCCTCCTTGTCAGAGCTGAATGCTGCAACACAGGCTCGATTACAGCCTGGTTGAGATCGCAGTCATTGGAGCCTGTGTCCACCATCGCCAACACGGTGGCGCAGCGGGAAGAGTCTGCTGGGTGGCAGAACCTGAGGGAATCTGGGTCTGGCATCGAACGTGGCTACTTTTCTTGTGGCTTTCCCGCATGGTAGGCTTTGGCGCAAGTACAACTGTCTAGAGCGGACATATCGGAGGTCCAACCAACACTACCTTCGAACATGAACATAGTCTGCTTGACAGCACTCAGGCTACTCCCAGGAAGGTAAGTCGGAAGGACTTGCCCTACACAGATTCCTGGACTCCTGGTCAACACAAGCCAACACTGTAAATCTGGAGATGGCACTGGAAACACGACAGGTAGGTAGAGTGTTCGGATCGCACTAGGTGTCGTGCTTAGTCCTCCTGCGGAAGGAAGCACCTTGCAGCGTCTCAATGGCTTTGCCGTGAGCTGTAGCAACCCCCACTCAAGCATCCCGCGGCCCATCGTCACCTGCCAAGCGAGTCCTCGAGACCAGCCCTGCAGGAGCCAAAAATTACGTTTTCCCATAAAGAGTCCTCTCAGTAGCCCTTCTGGGTACCCTGATTATAGTACTTAACCCGGAATAATCAGAAGCCGTTCCCCTCCACTGCTCTCCACCAGGCGGCTCAACTTCAGCGTAGGTCAAGGAGTCCAGAGCCTACCGGTATATAAATTGCGCAGCTTAGAGTTTAGGGTTTATAGGGCTTCGACTCACGCACTCGCACTCGCGATCCTCCGAGCTTGCTACAGGGTTTAGGGTCAGAGATCTCTAAGCTGGGCCTTCGAGAGCGGCAGCTCTGTCACATTCTCGGCCTGAAGACGCAGCTGTTTACTTTTGGTTTCACAGGTGGTGTAGGGGAAAAGAATCTTGAAGTCGATGCGGCGGAGGTTGATCACCATAAGCGCCCACCCCGTGTGAACTGCTGAGACATCCGCTCGTTGCAGCAGATATGCTTTGTGGTTTAGAATGTAGGTTTGGGAGAGACTTGCGAGGTTGCCACGGTCCGGTGGTTGAGATCTAGAAAGATTTGACGGAAGGCAGCTCGAATCTTTTAGATCTGACACCTCAGCGTCGAATATGCAGGGATCAAGTTTTGGGCATGATTTTTTGGGCTTGTGGGTGGTTCTGGATTGCCTGTTTCCTGATTTTTGTGTGGCCCGCATGGCAGGATAGCCGACTCTACGGGCCTCCAGGAACTACAGCTAACCGGCTACCCAGTATCAAACCCGGTTTCTCCCCGCACACTCGCACAACGCAGGCACGGCTTCATGAACCCGGTTTTGGGTTTACGGCGGAACAAAACCATCGAGCTCAAGGAATTTTCGACGGTCGCTCAAGCGGATGCAACATCAACGCAAGCTCTTATCAGCGACCTCGTTCCTTGTAGCTGACCTTTCAATCCGTAGTTCAAAGATGACGGACTAAATACAAGACTTCGCTTCCTCATCGCCCAAATCAGCGAGCATTGCGGCGCGCCGTGCACGGAAACCACTCGCATGGCCTCGGGACCGCAAGAGAAAAGCCCAGCAAAACTCGAAACGCTAAACCTCAAGTTCTCCGATGCATTGGCCGTCTTTAGACAATAGCAACATTACAAGTAGAGACCGCTTCAACAATCCAACTCCATTCGGCCAAGAAGCTCACGCGCCACGCAAAGGCGGAGGCTGAGCTCTGGCTCTCGAAGCCCCGAAACCTGCAGCCGAGCAAAGTGCTATTTTCGTTTGAGGTTCAGGGCCCATCACACAGGGCCAGAATTGTCTCAAGTAGGTCACATGAGAAGATATGGTCAGGAACAGCGTCAGAACTGCCGAGACGAAAACCTCTTTCTGCTGCTTGCTATCCCAGGGACTCGGCTATCCGCCATGGCCTGCAGGTGTGAAGCGCAGACCCTCTGGTTGAGGCTGCCAGCACGGCTTTATCTTAGCACTGCCTTGCATAGTATGGCTCTCGATACAAGACTATAGCAGGATAGATTTGGTCTTGTCTGCTATGCCACGCGGTTGAGCATTCAGACAGCGCTCCGTATAGGTTTGTTCATGTTGTGTCTGCCCGCATTCAGACAACGTTCCAGTCTGAGCTTTCATGTCCGGGAAGTTCTGTGTTGTCTGGTACTGTTTGACTGTTCCTTGTGAGTAGTAGGGCCGTATAGTCGTTTGTCTTTCTCGTCTTACCAGGCTGTACTTGCATACTGTAGCATACGGTCGCTGTGAAACAGCTCAGGCGAACTGCTACAAACTTGCCTAACCGGCCGAAATATTATGAACTACTAAGGCGTCGTAGGCTGAGGCTTACTTCGGCTTAAAGGGCCCTGGACCCTGAATGCTGAGCTTTCGATGGCCGTTCCAAATACCAAAGGCTGAGCACAGCCTGAGCAGCTGCGTCTCCTTTGGAGCCTCACGCTCGGGGGCTGCGCCGTTGTGCCACCTCTTCAGGTTCAAACGAAGAGCCGAGAAGTTTCAAAGAGGAGCAAGGCCTTAAGGCCTTAGCAGCACGTTAGCTCTGAAGATCATGGTCAGTGCGCTCCCCTTGCATCAGCAAAGCAACCAGGTAGCGAAAAGGTCAGCACCACATTAGATGAAGCCCTGCTGAGTCACCGGAGGTCCCGTTCAACATCGTCACGTTGGGCCACGCCAACGATGGAGGAGCGCGTGGGGGAGTAGAACAGGTAGGTGATCCAAGGACTACCTGGGAGCCAACATGCGCGGGCAGGATCTCTCCAAACAAAAAGCACGATGAACCGGGTCTCATTGAGGCGGCCTCGAACCAGCACATCCACTGCAACTGCCCGAAGGTAGCAGCCAACTTGCTCAGGATCGCGCACAATGGAGCCGACTATTCTACCGGAATGTGGCCTTTCGACCCTTCCCTCGAAGACTTGATGGGTGTCTGCAAGGCACTTAGGCGGCTCAGCTTAGCGTCGCAGGCCGCCGATTTCCAGTGCGAGCCTGAACAACCGCAGAAAAGGAGGTGGGGACCGAAGCGCCGAGGTGTGAATATGGCTATATGGCCGGCATAGCGGTGCTGGTGTCCATACGGTGATTAGGAGCATCAGCCCTCGGAGCGTAAAGCAAGGCATGGCCCCTGTAAGGAAGAAGGCTCGTCGCTGCCGAAGTGGCCTGCAGCGCGGCCGCTGCCACCTGTGCCGGCGGTCGGCTTCGCCCCTGGCAGGGGGTGTCTTTGTGCCCCCGAGCAAGTTTCCAGGTACTGTCTCAGAAAAGCCGCCCGAAACCACAGCCGAGAGTGAACATAAAAAACTCCGCGGCCAGTCAAAATCTTGAAGCCTAACATTGCAAAATCTTGAAGCCTAACATTGCTTGAGCCACCAGTAAAACTACAAGTTTGTCTAAAGCTTCCCCAATACAGCAAACATGCATGCTTATCCTCATGGTACAAGATCACATACGTCTTTCAGAAGCTCGAAAGCCACCGGGTTAATTGAACCTTATCAGTAGGTGCCTGTGTCTTGGGTGGCAAGAGTCATTGCGTGTCGCCGCCGGCAGCAGGACCACAAAAGCATGCCTGAACACGGGTAAAGGTACAGGAGATCCGAAACTCAAGTGCTTCAGGAAGCTCCCTCCACTGTGTCAGCTTTGCTGCAGCACTGGTGTCATCCTGATACTCATACTTGCAGTCCTAACAACTGGATCACGAAAAAAGGGCTAGTCCTTAGAAATGGGTGCCTAAGGAAAGGAAGCCGCTCCGGCCATAGACTTTCTCTCCCATGGCTCACATTCAAGCTTGGAGGCACAGCGGCTTTACGGCCGGGTGTTGAACAACCGCTACCCATAGCAAAGATGAGAACCTACCTCTTAGAGCTCACATTCTAGAAGCCTTCCATCCGCAACATGAAAGAATGCGTGTACAGTAACTGTGCGCTGCCAGGAACTTCTAGCTTCTCGTCAGGTCTAGCTGCGGTGATACTAGCTGCATCACGGAAAGAAATCTTTGCAGCACAGCTTTAGCGAGACAGTGCATCTCAGGCTTGACAACTCATGACTGCCATGCCGAGCTGATAAGCCTGGATCGGAGGCAGCGTCACTGACACTGACGAGGGGCGAGCAGAATGGCTGTCACTCCTTCACTCTGAAAGTTGAGATTTCCAGGCTTCAGCTCGGGGTTATGGGGCTCCAGACCCTTGTGGTCAAAGGCGGGGCCGAATGGGCTCAAGCGTGCAGCCGCTTTTCCAGTGGCCCGCGGTCAGCTCTGGATGCTCTGGCCCGTGTGAAGCCGAATAAAGCCTGCCAGGGATTTCCCAGGAAAAGCGATGCGCGCCGCATGTTTACGCATCTGGGAGAAATAATTCTGCAGGCTTTAAGCCACACAGGCTGTGTTATGACACGACAAGATCTTGCACAAGCCCTTCCGAGGAGCAGTTTTTCGATCGCCTGGCAATCACATCTGGCGCCCTGCCCATGGGCCTTTCATAGGCCGCGGCGTCGGCATTTCTATGCACGTCACCGTCTTGTCCTGGGAAAGACACACGAAGCAAACATAAAGAAAGTCAGAAGAACGGGTGTGCATGCAGCAGTATGAGCTCAAAGGTGCATGACCAGCAACAGCAGTAGCAGTTCAATCCAGCCAACAACGAAGCCGCAGAGACATTGGCAGCATCATGAATATCGCAGACTGCGCAGGGTCCCGGTTGAAAATCTGGTAGACTGTGGCGGTGTGAGGCAGGCAGGCCGTTGTGTGGTTGTGGCACGGCTGCAAAGCGACATTTTCAGGACCAAGCGTCAAACTGCGTCTTCACACATCTCATGCTGTTTACTGTCGTTTGCATCGCAGTGTCCTTCTGGTTCTTCTCTGCTGCAACCTTCTCCAGCATTTGCTCCACGGACCATTCGGGGGCCTCGGCTTCCCCTCTTGCAATGGGTGGTGTTTGATTGACTGATGAATGTGTTCCTCCCAACGGCAGGGTGGAACATTCGGCCAAGTTGCGAATCGCAACACGAAAACTGCTTGGAACGCAAATCGCAGAGTATGGCAAAGGAAGAGGCACAAGTGGTGTAGGACAAGGTTTGGAGGTCTGGTTTGGCCTACGGGGCAGGTGGCATGCAGTGCAGGAAATTGAAGGCACAGTGGGCCCGTACAGGGTCACATCCTTATATTCGCTACCATGCGCGTCGGCTCCACCACCATAGTCATAGTGTGGACAAGAAGCAGGTGACCTATCACCTGTGTCAGCTCTCATGTCCGTGCTCATTCCATTCGAGAGCCAGGGTGCGGAGGGTTGTACATGTTGAGTAGGCAAGGCACCACATTGTCAATGCTGGACTCTTACATAGCCATGGCGAGCTTGTGGCTCCAGCATGGCAGGATAAGTTGCAAGCATCGAAAGCCAGGATTGAAGTTGAAGGTTCGTTTATCGCTCACATTCGGAGTCCCTACTACATCTTGTGACGGGCTGAACGGAGCAAGAGGAGTCAGAGACGTGGCTTGCTCCCGGCAGCCAGGTCATTCCAATGCTGCGAAGTGGCTCGCGGATGCATTCCAAAGACAACATGCGGAACCTGCAGACAGATGAACTCTACAAGCTATAGACACTGTTTTCACGATGATAGCAGCTTCATGCTACGGATTGTGCGCATGGTCAAAATATGGCCTTGTGCCTGTTTTTGTTTGCTTAGCGCATGCAGGCAATCCCATGCTGTGTGGGGTGTACCGGAGCAGGGCCTCTTCTACTGAGGCTGAAGCAATGCATACCTCGGCATTCTTTCACATGGCGCTTTTCAAAATCATGTACACGTGTGTTCTTGAGTCTTGTGAGGACCAGAAAAGGACATCTGGCCTTGCAAGCGGTCGGAACGACAGGCGGTAGTGCCACCAGAGCCAAAGCAATTTTCTCCGAAATGAGGATCTTGGTCATCTTCCTCGGAACATCCACTCTCAACTCCAACGCCTCTTTGGAGGCTGGGCATCGATTGTTGTCTAGTGCATGTACGTGGGAAGCACGCGTGTTTGCAGAGCGGAGAAGGAAGGCTACAGCTGGATGTTTCAGGTATATATGTGTAACCCGATGTAACACGAACGACCCAGTTGTCGTCAGCGACCCTCCCGTGGGATCCCCGGGGCCGCGAACGCTTCGAAGCTTTCGCCCTTCAGGGACTCCAGGGCATCCTTCAGATCAGTTTCGCGAGGGGTTGAAATAACAGGGATGAAGAATTACAAGAGGTTTGTTTGTGGGTTATCTTATTTTGGTAAAGCCTTGTAGGAAATAGTCGGCGACATTAAGACCAAGCTCGAATGCATGTGTGTACCTACATGACATGCGTCTATGCGAACATGTATATGTTGATCTCCTACTAACTGTTCTTTCCCCCAAACCTTACACATTAACTATTTCATCCGGTGGGAAATTGCGTGGTCTCGGGAGGCAGCTGCAAAAACCAAAACTGTTAGGAGGGTGGTCGCGAACTGCACTAGTTTTCATAGTACAGCGACTGTCACTTGTCACTGGCAAACGTCTAGTAAACTAGTACCTCTGATACTACGACGAGGATGAGCTGGTAGGGTGGCCTGAGAGTTGGCAGACAGAGGCTGCAAGGAACGAACTCGGTCGGAAAGTTGAAAAGCTGGTTCGGGAACAGTTACATTCTATTATTCAGGAAAACTCTAGCAGTACTGACCTGATCCTGAGCATCACGAACGGCCTGCATAGCTTCCATCGTCTCCTTCTCAAGCCCCTGTTCCTGCATAGTTGCAACAGCTGTCGTCACATGTGGTCTTGGGTCGCACAACACTCTGTTGGACAAACCCGCATTCTCCGACGGGACTATTTTGACAGTCAGCCCACCACACGACAGCAACGAAAACGAACACAACGACAACGACATCAACAACTCCGATAACGACGACGGCACCACCACCACCACCGCCACCACCGCCACCACCAGCAGCAGCAGCAGCACCAGCAGCAGCAGCAACACCAACAACACCAATAGCACCAACACCACCAACAACAACAGCAACACCACCACCACCAACAACAACAGCAGCCACACCAACGCCAACATCACCAACACCAACAAGAACAACAGCAACAACAATAGCAAGAACAAGAACTGCAACAACAACAGCAACAACAACGACGACAACAACGACAACGACAAACAGCAACAACAACAACAGCAACAACAACAGCAACAACAACAACAACAACAACGACACCAACAAGAACAACAGCAACAACAATAGCAAGAACAAGAACTGCAACAACAACAGCAACAACATCATTTCATTCGCACGCAGCGGGGAGACGATCCGGTTGGTGGTGAAACGTTGACCTCGCTTAGCGAGTGCTCAATCATGGCTTCCAGTCTGGATAGCGATGGTCCATCCTCAATGACATT
>BGNK01006878.1:7926-22567 GCA_003297005.1 Symbiodinium sp. clade A Y106 | reverse complement strand
ACAAAAACCTCTTTTCTAATCTCAAGCAAGAAATGGCCTCCATCGATCTCGCACTTCTTGATTTGTGCGTGTCATCCTTTGCGCAGGGTAGGGAAGGACGGAGGGTGCCTTCACATAGGGTTTAGGGTTCCGCGAAATGCCGTCATCATGTTAAAATTTGAAGATCATCCTCGAATCTCGTCTCGACAGTGACGTCGCTCCTCTTTCCACCACCACGACGATCCTCATCGTCATCATCACCACTTTCATCATCGCGACAATGTTGTGACCGGTGTCATTTTGATTCGTCGTATGGGGCGTATAGGAACCCGAGAAACCCTAAACCCTAAACCTGGGCTTTAAAAAACCTACAGAACCCTAGGAACCCCAAAAACCCTCTCAGCCCGTGAGGATGTTGAGATGTACCTTAAACCTACAGAACCCTAAAAGCCCGAGACCCTAAATCCCGAAAAAACCCTAAACCACCCTGTGCCCTGAGGATGGTCCTACAGAATTTTTAGGAACCCGAGACCCTACATTTTGGAGAACCCTAAACGGTTTAGGGTTTAGGGTTTAGGGTTTTTAGGGTTTAGGGTTTAGGGTTTAGGGTTTAGGGTTTAGGTTTAACCCTCTCAGCCCGTGAGGATGTGGAGATGTGTTTCTATACGGCGGGAACTGGCGGGGCGGGTCCGACGATCCTTGGCGTTCTTCTGGTTGGCTCTTAGGACTTAAACTCTTTGGGCTTCTATATGAACTCTTTTAAGGAGGCTCAAAGTTTAACTTTTTGGGCTTCTATATGAACTATAATAAGGAGGCTCAAAGTTTAACTTTTAGGATTTGTTTTAAATTTTAGGGTTGAGGGTTTAGGGCCAGGGTTGAGGGCTTAGGGTTTTGGGGTTCAGAAGTCAGCTAAGGATCGTCAGCGCCACATTTCTGCTCCTGGCCGAGCCGCCGCTGAACTTCAAGGCCGGTCCCAAGCCTAAAAATGGGGCCTTTAGGGGTTTAGGGTTTAGGGTTTAGGGGTTTAGGGTTTAGGGGTGGACTCTAAAATTGGAAAGGGTTCCTTTTAAAGGGGTCTATAAGGGTTACTATAAGGGGTCTATAAGGGTAGTATAGTAACCTTCCGACTCTAAAAAGGGGCCTTAATAACTAGAATAGGGTTTCGGTTTTGGGGTATTTCATATTATAGTTATACTAAGGAACCCAAAGAATAATATAGGTAGTTATTTAGACTTCTACAGTAGCCGAATCCAATATCTAGAGGAAGGATCCGAATTCCAACAGAACCAAGCAAGCTCCGAAGGCAGCAGGTAGCCCTGAAATATGGAACACCCGATCCGAAATCATGCTTGAACCTCAAATCCTCAGCCCCTGTCCTCCATTCCCAGAAACTCTTCCTTGAGAGAGGTTCCATTTGAGGGTTTGGGGCTTAGGGTTTAATGTTTATAAGGTTTGGGCTTCAGGGCTTTGGGCGGAATCTAGCTCTAGGGTTCTGATTCTGGCTGCATGGAGTTTCATTTCCAAGCTCCCAGCTTCATGCTCCTGCCGTAGTGGTCGAATACGCAACTTTTAAAGCCTGTCTAGGTGGTAGAAACCCTTTGTAGTCTCAAGAGGCTAACCTGTAGCTCCGCTCAAGAACCTGCTCAACTAGGACTAAATTTCCGGGAGGCCCTTCTGAGATTCAGAGGCGTAGAGTTCAGGCACCTGCTTTCCCTCCGTTTGCATCGATTACCTGGGAGCCGGGGTGCTTCTGAGGAATTATCTAAGATCGGTTTAGGGTTTAGGGTTTAGGGAAAGACTGTCATTTTTTGATAATACACCCAAGAAATTATGCCACACATCGTCCTACGACCGTTCGGAGATTTTGCCAGGATGGGCGCGAAGTCCGTGCTGAGCCTTGGGGCAACCGGCGGCTTGTCGACTTCGGTCGGAATGCATCCCGGCCGTGGGTTTAGGTAGAAGTGCTCAGGGTTTGGCTTTCGGATTAGGGTTTAGGGTTTAGGGTCTAGGGTTTGGCTTTCGGGGGTCTGGAGTATGGGATTTGCGCTCCGCTGCTTTAGGGCTTCGGGTTTCGGGTTAGGGTTCAGGACTCTTGCTTTGCACTCCTGCCCTCCGCTGGCTTTTTGCTTATGTTCTGATGTTCTCTGTTTGCCTTGAGCTTTGCATTTGCCTATATGTTTTTTTGCGTTCTCGCTTATTGCAACAGAGATGTGTCTTCAATCGGAAGCAGATGTTGTGGCGACCAAAGGTCAATAATGAGAAGAACAGCAAGCAGAACCGGTTGAGCGACATTAGTACTGAACATAGCAGGCTGAAGACCGTCGGGCAAGATAACCAAACATAGTCCCACGACTCAGAGCCCTGTTGCACCGAGAACACGTTGAAACGACGTTCGCACAGCTCTCAGCGCGAAGCATCTTACTCCTGAATGCGCAGACCTGATCTCCTGGTGCTCGAAACTCAAAAGAACAGCCCAACGTGGACCCTGATTTATCGACCTCTGTATTTTCATAGGGATTATGATAGGGAACCGAATATTTGGGCCTTGCAAGAATGTTTATTCATTCGGGGTCTACGTTGCTCCACAGACACGAGCCGGATGAGATGTTTGATAGCTTCCCAGGTAGGGATGCAGCACGTCCATCTTCTGGACGAGCCCGAGGCCATGCGTGAGCCCATGTAACGTGATCCCGGGCATAAATATGGCTAAGTACCTTTTTGTGCTCCCTCTATTCTCGCCGTCGTCGCCTCGCCCTCGCGCTTCTTGTTGTGCATGAAGAAGCGTACTTTTTGAGTCTACAGCAGCTGTCAGCAGCAATTTTTTTGGCGCCTGTACAGTTGCATGCCCCTGTTGATTGAAGGATGGGCTTTGGTGAATACTCGTTGCTTCTCTTTCGGGCAGGATGATCATACATTAAGCTTGGTAAAGCTGTAGCCGATAAGCCCAAACACCCTGATCTCTAAATGAGAGTTTCCGAAAATGGGGGGGCCCTAATATAGTAAATAGTAGGATCCCTATCATAAGGACCCCAAAATACCGTAACCCCTAGTTTCGGAAACTCCCGAATCCGAAACGCCAGGCCATGAAGCCCAAGCTGCTTGAAAGTTGCAGCTTCAAGCTTTGAGATCGTCTCCGCAGCCCAAACCCGAAACGCCAATCTGCGCGAAGCAAGCCTTAGGGTTCAGGGGCTTGACCCTAAACCCTAAACCCCTGAACTCTAAACCCGGAGCCCGGTACGTGAGGGAGTTCGCCAGCTCGGGTGTGTTCTGTCTCTCCTCGTTTAGGGTTCAGGGGCTTGGGGCGTGCGGTTTAGGGGTTCAGGGTTTAGAGTCAGTTTAGGGCCTCTCATCATGGACGGGCTTTCTGTGTGAACCGCAGTGGAATGCTGCAACTTGTGAAGCTGCCTTTGAACCTCTGAAGTCCTAGACTCATGAGCCCCACGACCTGCAAATAGCAACACCCAAACTCACAAAAAGAATCAATCGCTTGTGCGTCTTGTCCTCTAAGCCAGGTCTACACCTGCCACCGCTGCTTGGGCATCCCAAACATTACCTCCAGCTTCGGCACGGCGCCCGATGCTGGGCTTTGGAGTACCATACTGTAATACTTTTTTCTTAAAGGAACCCTTATGAAATAAAAGTTTATACTTTTTTCTCCCTGGTTACTTAAAAGCCCAGGATGTGTGGAACCTGATGTTCGGCAGCTTGGCCGTACCTTGGGGGGGTTTCCGGGTCTTTGCAGCCTTAGCCCCGAAAAGCTTAGGGTCTTAGGGTTTACGGGTTTAGGTTATATAATTATATATAATTGTATATAATTATATATAATTATATATAATTATATATAATTGTATATAATTATATATAATTGTATATAATTATATACAATTATANTGTATATAATTATATATAATTATATATAATTATATACAATTATATATAATTATATACAATTATATATAATTATATACAATTATATATAATTATATATAATTGTATATAATTATACACACACACACATATTGGGTCTTAGGGTCTTGAGGGCCTAAACCTCAAACTCTGGGGTTTGGGGGTTTGCGTTTGGGGCTCTTGGGGTTTCGCAGACATCACGGTTTTCTTTTTTTTTTTGGCGGACGTCCTTAGGGTTAGGGGGTCCCGGGTGGATTTTTCCTAGGTCTGGCGCGGTCTGGGGGGCCTTGGTAGGTCTGGCGGTCCCTGGTTTTTCTGGTCCCTGGTCCCCGGGTCCCCTGGTCCCCTAGTCCCCCGGTCCCTGGTCCCCTGGTCCCCTTTGCTTGTGCTGGCTTGGCTCTGGCTTTGGCTTGGCTTGGCTGGCGTCGGCTCGGTGTTGCTGTGGCTTGGCTTGGCTCGGCTCGGTTTGGCTCGTTGGCTGAGCGCAAAAACCTGCGCTCCTCTGGTCCTCTAGCTTCTGGCTCCCGTGCTTCTTCGGTGCGACGGTTGTGCAACTTGCTGCTACAACAAGAAAAAGCACACAAAAAGAAAAAAAGGAAGAACACATCCAGAAGAAAGAAAAGCAGAAGAAAAATGAGACAGGAAAAAGGCCAAGCAAGGAAGCACAAAAGAAATCAAGACAGCAAGAAAGCAAAGAAGCAACCACTAAATGAAAAAGAAACAAGAACGAAAAGAAGTTAGCATCGAAGACAGCACGCTTTAACATAGTGCATCTTCCCGTCTTTATTCGGTCCAGTCGAAGTAAAACCAGTTACTAGAAGATTTCGAGTTCTTGTCACCCGGATTCGGGTTTCGAAGTTCAGCCCGGTAAGTACGAAGTTATTCGAAGGGTGGCGTTGTGCCAACGCGCATCCCCAGACCGTAAACGCTAGATCTCGAGTCTCGAAGGCACGATGGCCCGCAAGCCGCAAGCTTCTTGTGTGCAGTCCGATTCGCCAACTTGTCATCTGTAGCCTGCTTGTACCTTAACTTACTAGTCCCTCTCAGCGCACAAACCCTAAACCCTACAGCAAATATCGTACACCCCGGAGCTTCTCGCACTGGCTTCTACACCAAATAAGATCCCATCTTACACAAGACTTGAAGCTGTACCACACGGTGATTGGAAGATGCGCGGTCTCACATTGTGGGGGGACGCAATGTGCTGCAGGCACGCGGCTTGCGAGGCACAAAAAGAACCAGTCGCAACGTTCTCCTGCTTCTGATGGCCCTTCGGGGCGGCGTGCACCCTTCATGCCGCAGTATCCATGTCCGTCTGTCCGTCCGTCCGTCCGTCTGTCTGTCTGACCAACGACACCACCACCGCCAACAACAACAACAACAACGACAAGAACAGCAAGCAAGACGACAACGACAGCAACAACAACATCACCAACAACACCAACAGAAGGAATAAGAAGAAAAACAACGACAAGAACAACAATACAAAACAACGACAGCAGCGACGACAACAACGATTACAACAACAACAACAACAACAACAGCAACAAAAACAACAAAAACAACACCAACAACGCCAACACCAACACCAACACCAACAGCAGCAGCAACCAGAAGAACAACCACAACCACAACGACAACCACAACAACAACAACAAGAACAACCACGACGACAACGACGAGGAGGAGGACGACGACGACAACGTCATCAACGACACCAGAAACAACGACACAAGACAGGAGCTTCGAAATTGTGATCCCCCAATATTCAGACGCGAAACCAGACCCTGCAAATGGTAGTTCCCCAACTAGCTTGATGCAAAACACAAGCAAAACAAGACCCTGCAAATGGTAGTTTCCCCAATAGCTTGATGCAAAACACAAGCAAAACAAGACCCTGCAAATGGTAATTCCCCAATAGCTTGATGCAAAACACAAGCAAAACAACACCCTGCAAATGGTAGCTCCCCAAAAGCTTGATGCAAAACACAAGCAAAACAAGACCCTGCAAATGGTAATTCCCCAATAGGTTGATGCAAAACACAAGCAAAATAAGACCCTGCAAATGGTAATTCCCCAATAGCTTGATGCAAAACACAAGCAAAATAAGACCCTGCAAATGGTGGCTCCCCAATAGCTTGATGCAAAACACAAGCAAAATAAAACCCTGCAAATGGTACTTCCCCAATAGCTTGATGCAAAACACAAGCAAAACAAAACCCTGCAAATGGTAATTCCCCAATAGCTTGATGCAAAACACATTCCCCAATAGCTTGATGCAAAACACAAGCAAAACAACACCCTGCAAATGGTACTTCCCCAATAGCTTGATGCAAAACACAAGCAAAACCAGACCCTGCAAATGGTACTTCCCCAGTAGCTTGATGCAAAACACAAGCAAAACAACACCCTGCAAATCAGTTTGCTGCGTTTGCAGCCCAAACGAGCGCGCCAGACTTAGGAAAGCAAGCCGGGGCGCGCCACACCTAGGAATAAACCCCTCCGCGGTCGTTAGGCTTCAGAGCACGGCAGAGAGTTTGCGAGCCCCAAGCCTTTCAAAGCCCTTGCACGACCATGAGAGAGGGGTCAGAATAATTAGTCCCTCTCCCTCTCCCTCTCCCTCTCTCTATCTCTCTATCTCTCTATCTCTCTATCTCTCTATCTCTCTATCTCTCGATCTCTCGATCTCTCGATCTCTCGAGCTCTCGAGCTCTCGAGCTCTCGAGCTCTCGATCTCTCGATCTCTCGATCTCTCGATCTCTCTATCTCTCTATCTCTCTATCTCTCTATCTCTCTATCTCTCTATCTCTCTATCTCTCTATCTCTCTCTCTATCTATCTAGCGCGTTAGCTAGCTTGCTAGCTAGCTAGCTATCTTGTGGTATCTTACATTGTCTTACATTATATCATTTGTTCTTATATGAGCTTATATTATCTTACATTCTCTTGTATGACATTATGCTATCTTATTATAAAAACTTCTATTATTTTATATTACCAAACATTATCTCATACTAGCTTATATCTTCTAATATTCTAATGGTATTATATTATGCTTTATCATCTCAGTTCACATCATATTGTGTCACATCATAACATACCATATTATACTATCTACTTCGGCACCGGCCCCCGTGAGCAAACTATGGACCCCACCCAGAACCTGAAGCCCATATAAAGACCTCAACATGCCCTGTGGAACCCTTTCACGCCCGTATAAGATCCTTATAGCTCTTCACAAAAACCTTGACAAAAAAACCAACACTTGCAGAATCGCCGGGAGTCCGAAACCCTAACGTCTAAAGCCCTGAACCCTGAAACCCTCGTACCCCTAAACCCTAAACCTTATAAACCATAGGCCGCCCAGCACGGGCCTCTGCACAGAGAGCAAAGAACAAGGCTCCCAACAGAAAGGCCCTAAACTCTAAAGTCCTAAATCCTTAAAGCCCTAAATCCTTAAAGCCCTAAATCCTTAAAGCCCTAAATCCTTAAGGCCCCAAATCCTTAAAGCCTTAAATCTTAAAAGCCCCAAAGCCCTGAGCCCCAAAAGCCGGAAACCCCCCTCCCCCCCCGTTGCGAGCGATCCCAGGCGCCGTGCGGATCTTCCCGAAGTCGGTTTTAGGGACCGCCGGAAATGTTCCGGAGCGGAAGTTTTAGGGCTTTAGGGCTTTAGGCTTCCTTTAAAGGGATCTACAAGGGTCTCTAAATAGGGCTTCAAAAAGGGTGCCATAAGGGTTTAGGGTTTAGGGTTTAGGGGGGAGGATAAGGGTTTGGGGTCTAGGTGTTTTCATTGTTTTTTTTGCCTTCAGCGTTTTAGCAACCTGGGCTTAGGATCGGGGTCTTGGTCTAAGGTTAACGATGTTAGGACACCGCGCCGGGGGGTAAGGGGGGGGGTTTCAGGCTTAGGTCTGTTGGCTTCCAAGTCCCGGGTCTTCAGGCTTTGAGCCTGTGGGATTTAGGGTTTAGGGTTTCGGATTTAGGGTTTAGGGTTTAGGATTTAGGGTTTAGGATTTCCTGGTTTAGGGTTTAGGGTTTCTAGGCTTGGGGTTTCGGGATTTTGGGGATCTTTTGAGTGAGATTGAACCGGAGGTCTAAGTACTTAGGACAGGTTTCTGGTGCCCGAAGCGTCCGAACCCGGAAGGGCTGAGCGCAAGGTTTCTGATGGGTTTAGGACTTAGTAGGATTTAGGGTATAGGGGTTTAGGGGTTTAGGGTTTAGGGTTTAGGATGGGTTTAGGGGTTAGGGTTGAAACTCTCTGCGGGATTACACATGTTGACTATGTGCGTGTGTGTGTGTGTGCGTCAGTTTGCACAGACTTCGAGTCAGGTGCCATGCTTACTGAGCCCGAACCCTTCAAGCCGTATTGTATTCCTTATGGATTCTTGTTATATGTATACGATATATAAAGTAACCTATATCCTCAAAGTAAGGCCGGAAAGCTTCAAAGTTTAAGCACCCAGTCTGGTCTCGCAGGAACCGTGGCCTCATGCAAGGAGTGGCGAACTTCTCGATGCCCATCATCTCGGCCGTTGACAGGTTGGAGGGTAGAGCGCCGTGTGTTTAGAGTTTGATCACGAGAGTTTTTCTTGCAGCCTACTCAAACCCTAAAGCCCCAACCCTATGCAGCAGCGGATGCTGCGCCATTGCAGATCCCAGAGACTCCAATATCCCTTAATTACGGAATATACCTTAAGTTATCATAGGACCCCCTAATATGATTTAAGGATATGATTTGAGGTATATTCCCTAAGGGATACTGGAGTCTCTGGGATCTTCCATTGGAATTGGCGAATCGTTGGCTCTTTTAGAAGATCGTCTCGCTGGGAGGAGAGCATCCGACTGTGCCCAAAGGACCTGCCTAGACCCCCCAAAACACGTAAAATCATGGCCCAAGACCGATACTACCTGTACCCTAAACACTAAACCATCACAGGCTATTCTTCTCCATACTTTTGGGTTCCTGGTGGAGCCTGCAACTCCGCTGTCCTCTCTACTTGGAGGTTCTTGGGCGATTATACGTGGGGTTATGACTAGGGTGACTAGGGTAAGTGTAGTTATAGCCAGTATAAGGGGACTCATAGCCCCACTTATAACTATCCATGAACCTCCAAGCACTGTTTTTGTCAGGCCGTTTGGTTTGTCCTCGAGGCCCCCAAGCCAAGCCAAGGAGCCCGCAGGCAAAGTGCTGGAGCCAACCATGCCAGAACCAGTGCAGTCTAATCGCTCTAGCCAGCACCTGTGAGAGGAAGTTCAGGAACGAAAGGCTTTAAGAAGAAGCTCTCAATAAACCGAAGGGCCACGAAAGGAGCCTCCTCACAAGCGAAAGCAACGTCGGGATGAAACGCTCCAAGCTGCTTGTGCTCTCGATCAGTCACCGAATGGCTCCCACTCTCAGCCGTCAAGACATCGATGCCAAGCCAGAACTTCAAAACCACAAAACATGTCCCTTGCAATTCCACTTAGCAACGCACTTGCAACCGACCGATGTAAAGGGACGAAGAGCGCGCCAACACCTCTGTTTTCAACAGCCCAACTACAGTACCTGTTTTAATCCATCTTTCTTTCCCTGTGGCAGTGGAGCTCAGCAGGGCCGGTGCGAAAGGAAGCACAGCAAGCGCCTGTGGGATATGCCCGAACCCGCAACCGTAAGCCCCAAAGTCCCTCAAGCCTACCCTAAGGCCTGAATGTTAAGCCTCTGAAAGCCCTCAACCTTAAATCCCAAGCCCTAAGCCCTAAACCCTAAACCCTAATTCCCAAGCCCTAAGCCCTAAAACTCTAGATTGTACCTGAGAGGTTGGTGGGGGCCACGAATGCGATGCGTGTGGAAGCTCGAAGCGAGACGGGCGAGGCCGTGACGCTCCTGGGATCGCTTTAGAATGCTTGTCTGAGGCAGCGGTGAAAATCAACGGTAGCAGCAGTTAGGAAAAATATCAACAAAAATACCGACAACAACGTCGTGGCGACCTCGATGATTGCAGTCATGAGAGTATTTAGAGTTCTGATAGATCGAAATAGGTCAGGACGAAAGATCAATACGTAGTAACTGCACTGACACTGACGATTGCAGTACTATAAGCATTGTAATGGTACTGATAGCGAAAATGACGATGGCAATGACAGTGATAATGATAAGGGAAATGAATGAGAACAACAACAACATTACTAACAGCAGTACCACGCATAATACAGAACTTCAAAAGCGACAATACAAACAACGACGCTAGCAATCATAGCAACAGTAGCCGTGAAACAACAGTAAAACCAAGGTTAAAAGTACAACAGTAATGACACTAGCAGCGAACATAGCAACTGGAACAACAAGATTAAGCACACCGACAACAAAAACAACAACCATAGGATCAGTAAGAACTATGACAACGATGGGCAACAGGAGCATTGTCGACGACGACGACGACTACTACTACTACTACTACTACGACGACTACAACTACTACTACTGCTACTACTACTGCTACTGCTACTACTACTGCTACTGCTACTAGTAGCAGCAGCAGCAGAGTAGTAGTAGTAGTAGTAGTAGTAGTAGTAGTGGTAGTTGTAGTGGTAGTGGTACTGGTATTTAATAGTAGCAGTAGTAGCAGTAGCAGTACCTTCAGCAGTAGCAGTAGCAGTCAGTAGTGGTAGCAGTAGCAGTAGCAGTAGCAGTAGTAGTAGTAGTAGTAGTAGTAGTAGTAGTAGTAGTAGTAGTAGTAGTAGTAGTAGTAGTGTAGTAGACACTACTATACACTACTGCTACTACAAACTACTACCACCACCACTGCTAGTAACATTAACACAAATCGCAGTTTTAATATCGGATGTTAATATTGACAACATTACTACTACTAGCAATAATGGTCATAAACGTAACATATTGTTCGTAGCAGCAGCAGCAACAACAACAGCAGTACTGTACTTTCAATGGCGGCAGCCGGGTTGTGGTGATATTAATCACCAATACTAATGAACGGTATGCTTTTTTCGACCCGAATCCAACTATGCCAAAACATACCCCAAAACGCTCGTCTAATTTATTAAGGCCCATTTGCTCAGGCAACGAATGCCGAGAAAACCAAACCGTAAAGCCCAAAACCCGAGGTTGCGAATCACGCACTCGGACTTGGAGGAGCCCTCGATGCCTCAGTCCGAGCGCCTGTGGTTGTCAGGGATTGGTCTTGAGGGTTTAGGGTTTGGGTTGAGGTTTGGGTTGAGGGTGTGTAAGGTGTCTGCAAGCGCTTTCTGCTCCAAAACGTGAAATGTAAAAGAGGAAAAAACTTAGACCCTAAACCCCACCCGAAACCCAAAACGCTAAACCCTAACACCCTAAACGCTAGACCCTAAACCCCTAAACCCTTAACCCTAAACTCTAAGCCCTAAACCCTAGGCGTTACGGCCCGAGCTGGTAGGTGTGTAGTTTCCTTCGGGTCCACCCTACCGCTTTCGCCGGCGACCCTAAGCGAGGCCACATCGAGGTGTGCCCGCGACTCCCGCGACTACCTGTACGCTTGGCGAGGGTAGTTCTGCGTTTGGCCCTGCTGCGGCAGCTGGCAACACACTTGTGGCTCTTCACAACCCCTGGTTGTGGAAGGGCCCAAGTGTCAATCCTCCTCTACCAGTTCATGCGTGTGGTGCTGATCTGGTGGTGTTGCTTTTTCAGTGTTAGCTGTGGCGAACGAAACACCACAGCACAGGCGCACCAGACGGGTGCGAACGACAGCCAAGTTTCTGCTGCGTGCATACTTGGCCGGACACGTGAGACTGCCTGTGGACACCCTTCGTGGAGCGTGTGGGGCTTTGCGTGGTCATCACAGTCGCAGTACCTTACCGGAGGCCGCTTTACGAAGGAGGCGGCAGCTGGACAAGATGAGCGGAGCCAAGCAAGGCTGGTGGTGCGGGACTTGTCACCGCCAGGCCCGGCAGTCGGCTACGTACTGCCCCAATTGCGGGAAGCATTGGGAGCAGTGCATGGAGGCGCCATCGTATACAGCCCATGGAGGGAGAGCGCCATGGAAGGAGGAGTGGTGGCCGGAGGCCCGGTCGCCGCGACAGCGAGCCAACCAGTCGCCCAGACGAGGGGGCGGCAAAGGCAAGAAGGGCGGCAAGGAGGGGCTTGGCAAAAGCAAAGCAGCAGGGCCGGGCAAGCCGGACCAGAGCATGGCCAAGCCCCCAACGTTGGACGTGGTTCCAGCCGCACCAACAGCACCTACGTTGGTGAATCCGAAGCCAGGCCAGTTGGCGGACACAGGACCGTCGGCCGATCGAATTCAGTTGGAGGCTCTGTTGGGGGCCTTAGCGGGATCATCTGCGACACTGCCGCCAGCAGCACAGCAGATGATTGCCACCCTGCAGGAGAACACTGCGCAAAGCGAGGCCCGGGTCATGCACAAGGCAGTCACCGAGCAAGCTCGCGCCCGACAGGCCCTTACAAGGGTCCAGGCGCAGCGCACCGCATACCTTGCGGCGTGGCATACATATCTGGGGCAGCTGGCCAGTTTGCTGGAGTCGCAGCTGGCCGAGCAAAGTACAGTCCTGGAGAACTTCGACAACTCAGAGCTGATGTGGACCCAAGCAGATCAGGGTGCCACGCAGCAGCTTGCAAGGCTTGCGGGCAAGGAGCCGCCGGAGGCGGCGGACCGAGACGGATGGCGAGACGGCAGTGGACATGGCTATCGAGGCGGAACAGCGGTTACAGCGAGCTACCGAGGAGTCGCAATCGTCAGCCAGCACGAGCGAGAGGGCTCGCGCACGCCGCGCCGCAACTCGGCTTCAGATCAGAAAGAGCCGGAGCCCACAGGGGCTCAGCTTCCGGAGGGCGAGAAGCCTGCCGGAGAGAAGCCAGCAGAGGCCAAGGCGGGCGGTGGCTTACCTGGTGGTGGGCCGTTCAAGCTTGGCTTGCACCCTGGCAAGGCCCAATCATAGGCCTCAAGGCTATGTGCGGGCCGTACGACCTCCCTGATGAGGTGGACACCTATCCAGTGCAGGCAGATCCAACATATGTGGGGCCCGGAGCGGCAGCGATTTTGGCTATTATGAAGCAGTTCGATGTGCAACTTGACAGTGCTGAGTGTGGTGGGGTCCACACTCTGTGGGAGGACCCTCGCGAGGATCAGATCGAGCGTCCTGTACCCACGTGCTATGATGTGCGGCCCCGAGTGCCGTGCAAGCCTGAGAAAGAGGTGGTGGCGAGAATGGCGAACTGCTGTAGCGCCCTAGCACCATCCTGTGCCTCTCGGGAAACCTGTGGGTGTGCTTTCCGTCGGTCTGCTTGGCGCATGGGGCCAGAGCCAGCAGATGCAGATGATGCAGCAACCCACCAGGACCGTACAGAGGTTTGGGAAGGCGCTAGGAGCATGCCTTAGTGAGTGCGTAGGTAGTGTTGAAGGTAGGGCGCAGACAGGCCTCGGCACACCCGGCACCAGGTTCCTTCCAAGACAGGTCCGTTTCTCTTCGGAGGTTCCAGCGACCCCTCTCTACCAATGGGGGGCGCAAGTCAACCGCATCCTCCGTCATACCCTTCACCCGGCCACCTCCTTGCTTTGGTCGTCCTCGCCCGGTGGCAGCTTGGATTTGGCTGCGCCGGCCTCGCCATGCCAGGACACTGACTTAACTAGGTGGGCGCGACGGGCGGATATCTACCGATGGGAGATCACCCGCCCCCCACTGCCTAAGATGCCGGTGGGGCCAGATCTCTTGATGTTACCATGGTGACTCAAATCATGGCGCAGCAAGCACACTTGATACCAGCAGAGCTGGAGATGCAGCGGGATAATAAGGTCCCGGCCATGGCCCACATCTTCCCAGTCGGCTCTCCACGCGATCAGGGCCGCATGCCGTATGATCTGTTTGAGCCTGACCTGGGCCGCCGAACGCGGCAGGCTCGGCACCAATGGACCATGGAAGAACTAGTGCAGGACGCGGTGCATGCAGTGGCTTACGTGGTGCGGTGTATCCAGTTGCCGGTCCGCCCGCTTCCTCGCACCTACAAGCCTAATGTCATCATGACTCCCGCCCGTGCTGGCCGTGAGCGCCTGGCCTTGCCCTTTGACTTGCGGGATGTAGGTTGCAGCATTGTCACCATCTTGGCCGAGCACGGTATGACCATACATGCGGCCATGCAGCAGGTTCAGGCAAAGGTCGCGACGAGGTTCCCAGCTCTTACGGACCTTATTGCCAGAGGCCAGTTGTCCTTCTCGGACTCCCGTGGGCGTGCAGTTGACATTCTGGTCGCACCGCTTGTTCAATATGAATGGGTGCGTGTGCTTCCGGCCGACAGCCAGCCGGATATGCCCGAGGTCCAGGAAGACGTTGAGGACCTCGACCCGTTGTTGCATGAGTATCAATGGCCTCGAGACAACCTGCCGCCTGCTCAGATTCTGTTCACGCCGGAGCCTGATGAGCGCTCCATCATACGAGCAGGCCAACTTCAGGTCTTCCCGGCCGCCTTTGGTGAAGAAGCTGTGTTTACGGCACCGACCAGTTCCTACAAGTGGGCTCTGGTCATGCGCGAGACACTGGGGCACTCACTATCTTCGATATGCAGCGACATGTCAGCATCGGGGAGTGCGGTGCGCAGTTTGATCTGCGCACGCTCGTGGCGCAAGCAATCAGCAGCGCGCCCTTTGAGGTTCAGGCTTCTTGTGGAGTGTCTCTTGACAGCGACATGATGGGTGCTGCTATGATGTTGGTCATGATCCTGGGCATGGTGATGGTCTGGGAAGGACTGAAGTGGCTGGTCATGGAGATCAACTACGAATGGA
>BGNK01006877.1:6292-22573 GCA_003297005.1 Symbiodinium sp. clade A Y106 | reverse complement strand
TGCCCCCTTCCACTAGCGAAGATGAGATATCATGCCGATTGATATTCCGTCATTCAGAGAAAAGACAGCCAAAAAGGTAGGTACATGAGGGGGGGGGTAGCATATATATATATATATATTCAACTGAGAAATCCAGGGGCACACATGGGCTTCTACCAGGCTTCCTTTAAAGGGCCCTACCAGGGTTTCTATAGGCGCTTCAGAAAGGGGCCTTAAGAGTTAGAATAAGGTCTTGGGGCACATTTTAATACACATCATCATATTGAAAATAAAATAAGGAAGCCGAAGGAATTCAAACACTCAGGCTCCCGTGCAAAACGAATCCACATTGAACTTGCTTCAAGGCAAATGGGCCTCCTCTTGAAGTGCCTCAGTTTAAAACCAGCCCTTCACCCAAAGCCCGCAACCCTAAACCCTGCAGCCCTAACCCTAAGCCGTCGATATTCAGAACCCTAAGCCCTTTACCCTAAAACCCTAACCCTGAACCTCTCACCCTAAACCCTAAACCCAAAATCCTAAACTCGAAGCCCTAGACCCAAGCCCCAAGAGCCGATAGGCCCAGAAAGCTCCACCATACCTGGTCATACCTCCTCTAAACCATAATGTAGGAACCTGATTAAGAAACCTTGGGTCCTTATTGGGGTTCTTAATATGGATCCGACTATTTTCGGGTTATAGGCCCAGAGTTTCTTAATCAGGTTCCTACATTAAACCTGAAACCGGTCGAAGGTTAGGGGTTGAGGGATTTAGGCTGGAGGATTTGGGGTTCACGGCTTTAGGGCTTAGGGAAGCCCTGAACCTTACACCCTAAACCCTCTCTGTTCTTCCAGCGCTGCGCAGGTCTTGGGGGTTCATATTTAGAATCCTAGAAGGTAATCCCAGGAAGGAACTACCATGGAACTACCATGGAGCCTATGGGTAGGGCCTATCAGCACCGCAAAATCTGTTGCAGTAGACGTCAGGCATGCAGACTGAGTTGCCGAGCTAGCTAGCCTTCTCACTTTAGGGGTATAAGGTTTAGGGTTCTGGGTTCTTGGTTGATTTTTTAAGGTTCATAAACCTGAAAAGATAGGAATATGAACTATTCAAGTACTATGCAGAAGCCTCTAATTGAATCTTCGTCCGATCATTGCCCCTTGCGCCTCCTTGGATACTCTTCAGGTATGCCAGTGTCCTGCAAGAGTGTGGCCCTGACGTGGTTTGGGATTTAACTCTAGGGCTCAGTCGGCGCTTGCAGCACGTTTGAGTGCCGACAATTTTGAGCATCTATCTTGAATGACTCGAGAAGTAGTGTTGTCATACATGGCCCAAACATGTTGCATCAAGCATGAAGATGATTGTAAAACTCCGGCAGTCGTTAAGCAGCTAGAACAGCGAAGATCGGACCAAAACCATGTCGGAGTATCAAAAGACCTAACCCTAAACCCTAAACCCCTAAACAAGGAACCCCAATGTAAACCTCAAGTAACCATAGTATACTATGTATTTACGGTTGATGCAGGGGCTCCTTCCTCTCATGCCTTTCTCCTTGTTGACCTGGATACTCATTACGCTTCGAGTTTACCTAAACCACGAAAAGTATGTAAATAATAAGCCAGAATCTATAAGGGCCATTATTCTACAGACAGTACTCTTGGGGTCCAGGCAGGGCTTTAGGCAGGCATCCAGTCCCGAGACGCGCCCTTTGCGGCTTAGCGTTCAGGGCTTTACCTTCAAGTGTGACGTGGGTCAGGGTTGCGGGTTCAGGGTTAATATAGGGGTCTTAATAATTACCTACTATTTTGGTGGTTCCTTATTCTAGATAGAGTATAATGGGCCCCAAAACCCTATTCTAATTATTAAGGCCCCTATATAAAGCTCAAAACACTTCGCGACGTTCAAGTCCTCCAGTTGCAGCTGGCTTTTTACTGTTTAGGGTTTAGGGTTTGGGGTTAGGGTTTAGGGTTTAGGGTTTGGGGTTTTAGGTTTAGGGTTTAGGGGTCAGGCTGTCTGGTTTGGTGCCGATGCCCTTTTCAAGATACCCTAAACGCTGTGTCCTGATTACACGTACAAGAGGTCAGGCAAGCTACCTATTCTTAGGACTAATTTGAGAAACATGTGAGAACGTAGGTTTCGTGACTTTAAGCAATTTGACAGGAAGATTGAAGGGAGGAACAGGTGTTGAAAGAGAAGAGAGAGGAAACTTCGGAGGAGGAATCCTGAGTCTGTACAATCCCTGCAGTGAGCCCCCTTGTGTAAATCCTGCATACACCCTACAATCCTCCAGCAAGCAGCAAATAGCTTGTGGATCTGAGTTGAAAGCCGATGACATAGAAGAGTATATCCTTTCGTCATGCTGTCATAGTCTTCTGTTTTGTAGGGTTGTGGGGCTCCAGGAAAACCTTGCAAGATGAAACCCTAAGGCCCTAAACCGCCTGAACCCGAAAACCCTAAATCTCTAAACCCTTCAAAAACCCTAAATCTCTAAACCCTTCAAAAAACCCTAAATCTCTAAACCCTTATAAAATTCAAAAAAGGCCTAATTCCGACGGCCTTAGGCGCAACAGCACTACCACTCCAAAGCCCGAAGCTCGAAATCCTAGAACCCTTAAGCCGGAATCTTAAACCTACCCATAGGCCCCATAGTAGTTCCTTTTGGGGATTACCTTATAGGATTCTACATATGAGCCCCAAAAGGGAACTCAAAGCCCCAACTAAAGTACCAAACCTCGAAACCCTAAGCCCCTTGAGCTCCAACCACTGGATCCCTATACACCTTAAAACTTTACCCTACACCCCAGGCCGATAAAGCTCCATGCATTACCCCAAGAACCCAAAAGCCCCAAAACTCAAAGCCCCGAAACTTCAAAGCCCTAAAACCTTGAAGGTTTAGGGTTTTAGGGTTTAGAGTAAGCCCTAAGCCCCAAAATTCCTGCTGGCCGCGACGGTGTCCTCCTGACTCGAAACGGATGGCGGCCGAGGAAGCTGGAGACGCTGAAGAAAGCCTTCAGGTGTTGTACAGTTTAGAATTTCAGGGTTTAGGGTATGGTTTACGGTTGAGAGTTTATTTAGGATTTGGAGCTTTCGGATTGCGGGTGTTACAATTTAGGCGCATGTATCTATCTATCTATCTATCTATATATATATATATACATATGGGAGAGAGAGAGAGAGACAAAACAAAAACATGAAACAAAAGCCATAATAGTTACAAATGTCATCCCTTAGGGTTCCTGAGTACATATAACTATACTACAATATATGACCCCAGGCCACATTGTAATGGTTGCACGCGCTGCGATGGCCGTGTACGCCGGCGAGATGTAGTATGGGGGCCTTAATAATTAGAACAGGGGTTTGGGGGCTCATTGTACTATAAATATAATAAGGAAGCCCCGAAATAGTATAGTTATAGGTAATTATTGAGGCCCCTATATTAGTCCTCCGCAGAAATAGGCAAATCAGCCGCAGTCTCAAGCCCTAAGGGTTCATGCGCCCAAATAGCATATACTCTGGCCCCAAAGCACCTATATAGGGACTACTTTAAGGCCGGTGTATATACTATTTAGGCACATGGACCCTTAGGGAAGTGCTGAAAGGCGATCTTCATCTTCAGCCGCTATGGTCTTCGCGGCAGTGTTGACTCGGCGTACCCGGAGGATGCAGTGAGACAGGATGGCACAAGACAGGACTGTTGTCTAATTTATCCAGGTTGCTCTTGGGGATCTCTCAGTGTCAGGCAATTTTGGATGGAGCAGCACCGGGCATTTCTGCGGGTGTCCTTTGCCCACATGACGGTCGCCCTCTTTGTTGATGTTCAGGGCTACAATGTCTCCCTCAGCCGAAGCTTCCTGGAAGGTAGAGAAATAAACCCTAAACCTTAAACCCCTAAACCCTAAACCTTCAGAAGAGTTTGCTTCTCAGCAACTGCGAGGTCGGCGCAAACATGCCGAGCTCGTTTAAGGGAGCTCATCGACAGAACTGCAAAACCCAGTCACTTCTATCCGAACTATGGATAGGGGTGATCGGTCCAAATGCCACAAACCCTAAAGCCTAATAACCCTATATACACCCTAAATCCTAGCATTTTACAAGACGAGTTGGATCGGGACACGGTCTAACGTGTGTCGTGAAAGGGCGCCGTATTATGCATGTCCCAACAAGTCGTAGGAGAATAGAAGTCTTTCTGTAAGGATGACTATACAAGGGTGGCTAGCAGGGTTGCTACCAGGGTTACTATACTATGAGATTTTCTATCCGGGTTACTACATTGAGGGTTAGCATTCCAGTACCATCCGTGTTTGCTCCGAGCCCTAAACCACTAGCGAGGGGGGCACCGTCTAATAAGTGGCCTTTCGACTGCTGAGGGACGTCTAGTAGAAAGAGACTTGTTTCCCTTCCACGAGATAAACTAACACCACTAGAAAGAGACATGTCTGCTTCCCTCTCTTTTTTCACATTCATGCGGACTAAAACACTAATACATCTCTGCATGTGGATATGTTCCTGCCTGGCTACCGACTTCTAGCAGCTACTTTGGTACGCCTGCCTGTGTGCCTGTGTGCCTGTGTGCCTGTGTGCCTGTGTGCCTGTGTGCCTGTGTGCCTGTGTGCCTGTGTGCAGGTGCATCTATTCGGCCTGCCTGCGTCATGTGAAGCTCAGTGCTCGGGTTAGCCCCATGGCCAATACCCTCAACACTAAACGTGCCTTAAACCCTAAACCCTTATACCCTACACGCTAAACCCTGAACCCTAAACCCTTATACCCTAAACCCTAAACCCTAACCCTAATTAAACCCCAAACCCTCCAACTCTGAAGCCCTTAGACCCCCCAACCAGTCCACCTGGAGGCCCAGAGCTCCTCGAAACCCCATAAACCCTATAAGCTCTATGACTCCGGGCAAAGTTTGGCAGACGTCAATACTTGAAGTAGGTTGTGACAGTTGTGAAAGTTTAGTGTAAAACTTACTAGAGCGGGACACCTGCCTCCGCGCTGGTGGGGCATCTCTGGCCTGCTTGTTCACTTGGGGGCACCGCAACTTCACATATTATGGAGGCCTCTATGGATGTACCCCAAAGCTCTGGTTTAGGGTTTAGGGTTTAAATGTACCCCAAAGCTCTGTTGTTCTACACGTAATTATTGAGGTCCCAAAGTACCTGGAGTGGACAACAGCAGCGTAATTATGAATAGTTGTTGAATAATGTAGGTGCCTTAATATTTGCCAGTGCTATTTTGGGGGGTTCCTTATTATCAGTATAGTGAACTATTTTGGGGGTTCCTTATTATCAGTATAGTGTACTATTGTGGGGGTTCCTTATTATCAGTATAGTGTACTATACCTCCAAAACCCTATTCCAATACAGCACGCTTCAGAATAACTACAAAGGGACTCGACTGGGATATCAGTACAAGCTAGCCCCGTTTGTCAAAGCTAGAGTACGGTTATTTTTGGGTCCTTATCATGAGGATCTGGGAATTTTGGCTTCAGGGTTTAGGGTGGAGGATTCACGGATATGGGGGGGGGGGGTATATTAAAGTATACACATACGTATTGGGGTTAAGGGATTTCGGGTATGTCATCGTACGACTGTTTCGAGAACTAGGGTTACGCCTCATCACCTCATCGTCCAGAGAATAGGAAGAATTACATACCTCATCCTTCTCGTTGCATTGTCATCCTTCTCCTCCCTAAAAGGCCATTGACAATGATGCCCGAACAGACTACCCCAAAACCCGAAAGCCTGAACCTTAACCCCTAAACCCCAAACCCTAAAATCCTGAAACATTGAGCCAGAGTCCTCTGACTGGCAGCTCCAAAGATTCAAGAGGGGTCGAATATAGTTTACTCTAGCTTATCTTCATAAATGCAAACATGCATATACTAAATAAATATGTATATGTATATGTATATGTGTATGTAAATGTATATGTAGTTGTATATGCACTGTGCACTATATACCAAACCGATACGCTAATTATAAAGGGCCCTTGTTTACATGACTAGAACATGGTTTCGGGGCCGAGAATTTCCCCTGAACCCGAAACCCCAGTACCTGAATCCCATAAATCCCATACGAAAAACGATGATGGTTTCTTGAAGTATGGTATACACCCAAACTCCATTTCTAATCATTATAGCCCTCTCATACTCATGTAGTAAAGCATCCACCAAGACTAAAACCGTATCCTAATCATCAAGAGCCCCTTATAGCCGACACCTGCAGTGCTTGTACCACTTACTAAGTGCGAAACCTCGAAGCATCGACCTCGAGATTCAGGGCTTAATATAGGTAGTTATCTAAATTAGGGTCCATTTGCAGGTCCCCAAAACAATACGGCACCCCGCCTAGATTTAGAGAACTACCCATACATGGGCGCTTGATAATTAGAATACGATTTGGTCCTGGTGTATGTTCTACTACATCGCGATAGGGGGCAACATTACTCGAAATGAGGTTTTGGTGCATACCATACTGCATTAGCATGAGGGGCATAAGGGGTGAGTAGTCAGACCTCCGTATCACTGGGCTCTTGTTAAGGAGCTTGGTTTCAGTTACCAGAATAAGGGACCCACACAATCTACTGTAGATCCCGATGACAACTTGAACCATGCGCCTTAACAAGAACCCAGATTGGGGTCTCTAAGCCTCCAGACCGGGCTTAGGGTCAAGGCTCAAGGGATGCGGATCGAGACGAACGCAGGATCCGGGGTACAGAGCCGAATTCAGGGAGGGTTCAGGGTTTAGGGGCTTGGGATTCAAGGTGCAGGGCGGGCCTAGGATTCAGGCTGGGCTTGGTCTTAGGGCCTGGGAGTCAGGGTTTCGGGCCTAGGATTCAGGGCTTAGGGCTTGGATTCAAGCTTTTGGGAATTGAAAGCTTTCCGGATGGAAATCTCCCACGACCAGGGACCCATCGTCGGACTTGGGTTCAGGATGTAGGGGTCTGAATATTTCACACGGCTGGCTTTTAGAATTTTTTGTATAGTTGTATAGCTACTCGCCTGTGATTGGATACTATTGCTACCTGTTCGAGCTGGCAAGCTGTAGGGCTTTGGGACATCAACCTGCCTGGATGTGGAAAGGGTTGGCTCTTTCTGTCCTGCGTGGAACAGAAACGAAGAAGCCGCGTACTTGTCACAATAGGCTCTGTTAAGGTCTCGTGTCAGCTCGTTTGTTTGGGTTGCTTGATATCCAGAGGATGTGCGAGGTGTTAATGCAAGTTGTTCGTCTTTGTTGTCACTTGTGCTTCGTCAAGATATTTCTACAAAGCTTGTTGGTGGCTTCATTTCGTTTTGTATGGATAGCCGGGCTCAGTGGGATCTCTCCCTCTCTCCCTCCCTCCCTCCCTCTCCCTCTCCCTCTCCCTCTCCCCTCCCCCTCTCCCCTCCCCCCCTCNTCTCCCTCTCCCTCTCCCTCTCCCTCTCCCTCTCGCTCTCGCTCTCGCTCTCGCTCTCGCTCTCGCTCTCTCTCTCTCTCTCTCTCTGTCTCTCTCTCTTTCTCTGTCTCTCTCTCTCTCTCTCCATTCACATATGCATACGATTTCGAAGGCGTTTCTGCACACACTCGAGATCTGTTTCGTCTAAGTCCGAACCTCCGGCAAAACAAAACCAGACCCGAACCACTTCGAACTGAATTACCCTAGCGTTTCTTTGATGACTCAGGGCTTCAGGTAAAGGGTTTATGGATTTCGGGGTTACATAAATTTTGGGTTCGTGGGGTTTGCACATGTCTTGGTTTGCCTGTCAGACTACAGCCAGAAATAAGAAGAACGAACACTCAATCCCCAAGCCCAAGCCCCAAAGTAGGAGCCCAGAAACAATCAAACATAAACTTTGCTAGGCAATGTCCTTACCTCGAGCGCGGCACGTCCCATAGAGTCTGCTTGTTCTGCGCCCTAAATGAAATACCCTGAAACTCAAACCAAACCCCGAAACCGAAACCTCCCTGGCAAAGCCAAGTCTTGGGGTAAAGGGATTTGGGATAACCGGTTTAGGTTTTAGAGTTTGTAGTGGTTTAAGGGTCTAATGGTTGTGGGTTCAGGGTCTCAATAACAACTAATGGTTCATAGACCCGAACTTAAATTCGGATGATGCCAAGCCCAAGCACCTTATTGCATACTTTATTGGGCCCGGTGGGACCGGTCCTGCAACCTCAGAACTGACATGCACTTTCAGGTTTGCGTGACCCTAAGCCTACCTTTGGTTAGTAGGGAATGGAGGAATGGGGTACAATTATAACTACTATTACTACCATGCTTCCACTCCCTACTAACCAAAGGTAGGTAAGGCCCGTCCTTCTGCCATACGGCCCAAGGAAGGAAGCGCCAGTGCAATGAAGGTCACTAAGCCGCTGCTAAGCACACTTCTACCACCGAGCAAGCAGATGCAGCGCGACAGTGGCTCAGGGTTTCGGGTTTAGGGCAGCGAGACAGCGCAGCGAGACGCATTCCTAGGGTTTGGGGTTTAAGAGTCTGGAAAAATCCTGAAACGCAAAGGACAGGGCCAGCTTCCCTTTTTGAGAAAACATTGAGAGGGGCCCTGTACTTGTTCCAAGGTGGGCTCTGAGATCAGGGTCAAGTGATCCTGCACAAGTACTTCGACGCTCATAGGTTCATAAATGGGTAGAAGCAGGCTCTAGTTTCACGCTCTAGCTAATTTTAAAAAGTCCTGCACCTTCGCGTATAGCTGTCTGACGGCTCAGCTGGTGCTGCAGTATGGCGGTTAGCGTGGATGCTTGGCCTAACCCTAAACTGTAAACCCTGAACCCGCAACAAGCACTCTCAATGCTGGAATAGATGTGTACATAATATGACTGCATACATGAAGACAGCAACACAGCACCTCAAAAGAAGATCTTGCAGGCAGTAGCCCTATCACGCTGCGAGGCCCCGGGAAGGTTTAGTCTCTTCTTCTTGTAGAAATTTTGGCCCCGACAAGTAAGCTGACCATAAGCCCTATAGACCCTAAACCCTGAACCCTAAACCCAAAACCCTAAACCCGAAGCCCCAAACCCTAAACCCTAAACGGCCCTAAACCTTAAACCCTAGACTGACGGCGCGAATCCCGAGGTCAAGACCCAGGAAACCTCGCAGTCGACCCAACAAACCCAATTAACTAGGGTTGAGGGTTTAAGCTTTGTAGAATGTTAGAGAAGGATTACGATGTTGTAGTGTATACCTATATTCAGGAATCCAAAGTAATATTCTTGGTAAGTATTCAAGCTCAGCTGTTTCAAGCCCTAAACCTTCTTAGGGCTACACCCTAAACCCTAAACCCTGAAGCCTAAACCCTGAACTCTAAACCCTAAACCCTACACCCTAAACCCTGAACTCTATTAAACCCTAAACCCTAAACCCTGAACCCTAAACCCTGAACTCTAAACCCTATTGCCGCCCCTCAAACCTTCCAAGTCCTATGCTCCCAAGGTCCTACCTTGAACTACCAAAGCCTACCTGTTTATGTGCAGGGCCCAATAATTCCAGGTCCTCCAGTAACCCCTTAATAATAAGGGTATCCTTGTTCCTACTGTTTGGCTTTAATATGGGAACTCGAAAAGAAAATGTACAAAAGGGTACTACTTCTGGGGCACCTAATAATTCTATACTAGGGCCTAAATGTTGGACAGCGGGTCAACGCGTTCAGGTTCCCTTTTGAAGCATTTAGAGTGTAGGGTTCCGGAGCTCTCATTGAACCAAGCTGCGTTGGTAATCATGGGTCCAGACTGTTTTCAATCCCTAAACAACGCCTCACCCGCCCAGTGTAAGACACCCCATACCTTGGCATACCCCGGCCCCGGCCCTAACCCGCTCCCAAAGAAACCTGAACCCTACATCCCTCCTTAAATCGTAACCCGACACGCCCGTACCTTTCAACAACCTAAACCCAAGACCCCGTTTCCACTGGGGTTCTGACGGGCTTTGGTCGATGATCCTCTGCTTTTCGGGCTATTTTCGGTTAGGGGTTTAGGGTCTACTGGTTTAGGGCTTGGGCTACCCAGCGACCTACTGTCATGTAAAGCTTCCAAAACATGGAACCGAGGAGATTAAGCTAGGCAGTCACGAGTTGTAATGCTACATGTAATGCTACTTCCGCATCTGTTGCTGGTTGCCTGTGCCATAGTCGTTCTATGCTCCCGCGTCAGACCCTCCTATTAAACTCCTACCTGGAACCCCAAAGTACGGGTATGTAGAATAATCGCCCTTTTATAAGTTTCGGGCCATGACTTTACTGGCTATTGGGGGTTTAGGTAAACCCTAAACCTACCATTTGCTTAAGGGCCCCCCAAAAATAAAAAATAATAATCCCTTAAAAGGGTACTATAGGGATTGTTATTTTATGTTTTGGGGGCCCTTAAGCAAAAGGTAGAAACGGACCCGCTGAGAAGCTCGGGTTCAGAACGAAGGGTCGGTGTCGGCCCCGGGGGCTCGGCTTGATGTAGCGTTCATAAACTTAGAGTTTAGGGGTTTCGGGTTTAGGGGTCTAGGGTTTAGGGTTTAGGGTTTAGGGGTTTAGGGTTTGGGGTTTAGGGGTTTAGGGTTTAGTGGGACTGGGGCTTGGGGTATGTTCGCATGGTTGCCATGCAATGTTATTTAGGCGTATAAGGGAAATAAGTTTAGGCATCTGCCTTGTTGTGAACCCTGCACCTTGAGCCCTCTGTCTCAACGCTCATGGCGACATGAAGCCTCAGCTCCACCCATAATGCAGGTATGGGTTTGGGTATGGGTATAGGTTTAGGTATATGTATATGCATATGTGAATACATATATATATATATAGGTATGTGTATATATGTATTATGCATGCTTATCAAGCCCAAACTAGGAGCAGTGGCAATCCAAGCTTCGAACACACGTCAATTTCGGTACATGCTGAATCAGACCGTGCCCTGGCAAACATGTCGTCGTCTTTGTGCTTCTCTCTCCTTTTTCTCTCTCTGTATCTCTCTCTCTCTCTGTGTTGCGCACCGAATATGGATACACCTGCGGATGTGATCTAAACTGTAACTTCTCCATAAGTATCAGTATCTAGCCATACACAAACACGCAGATACGTAAATGTATATGTATATATGTAGATATGTAGATATGTATAAATGTATATATGTATATGTGTATATGTGTATAAACTGTATATATGTATATATGTATATATGTATATATGTATATATGTATATATGTATGTATGTATATATGTATATATGTATATATGTATTTTTTTATATATGTATATATGTATAGATGTATTTTTGTATATGTATATGTTATGTGTACATGTAGAGGTATATGTATATGTATACATGTATAAATGTATAAATGTATAGATGTATAGATGTATAAATGTATATATGTATAGATGTATATATGTAAATGTATATGTTATATGTGCATTTATATGTATATGTACATGTATGCAACAGGCATATTGTCCAACGACTTCGGTGCTTGCTCAGCATCTTCAGCCTGGATAACAATAACAGAGTAGCAGCCACAGAAATCAACAATAACAAGAAGAAGAACAATAATGCCTCAAATATGCACGCACCAGTTCTCCAAACCGCAGCAAAATCCATAAACTACTTAATCTATGAAATATACTCTAAGACCTCATAACACCCGGAGAACTCTTCAAGAACGATAAGCCAACATCCAAAAACTGAAGTGGGCCAGGTCGCTTGATGCGACTTCCGGTGCTGTCACCTGGGTTTGGGGCTTAGGGTTAAGCCTGCAGCACATGAGATCCGTCTTGCTGCTTTAAGCAAGTTCGACATGCATTTCACTGGTGACTTGTGTACAAGTTGTGCTGCTACACCTCTCCATGTCGTCGGCTTGCCTAAAACCTCCTGTACATGATGGATGTGAATATGCCTGCTCGGGAAAATCCTTCCAGGAAACGTCAAAACCCAACTATATGCAGATGCGCGCGGCGGCGCGAAGAACATACCGAAGAGCGCTGTCGCATAGCGACGGGCGCGTTAAGAGCCCTGAAGCTCCAAAACCTAAAACTGTAGAACCATGAAGCCATAGAGCTCGAAACCCCATAACCATGAAGCCCAACATCCTCCAACACAGGTCCGTGGCACTTAGGGGCAATGGGGCGTAGACTTCTGGAGTTTGGGCTTGAAGCTTAGGCCTTAAGGCGTGGAATTTTTCACTGTTCCTGGTACCCAATGGTTACCCCACCTGAGGCTAAAACTCTCCCAGCAGCCTTGTATGGGAGTGTATTTCCGCCTCAAAGCCTTGAACTATGACCCTAAACCCTGATTCCTAATGAGTTCCGCGGCAAGCCCCAAGGTTAAGGATTTAAACCCATATAACCCCAAACCCTAAACCCACATAATTAATCCTAAACCCTGAACCCTAAACCCTTTACCCACACAGCCCCCAAAACCCTAAACCCTAAACCCTACCCGAAACCCAAAGCTCTGAGGCTCTGTGGCATCCGAGGCACCACAGAGTGGCAAGCCACCGCAATCGATCCGCAGCAAGAAGGGCGAGCTCGGCAACACTTGGGCCTTATGTGGGTTTAGGGTTTAGGGTTTAACACTTGGGCCTTATGTGGGAATGTTTGAAAGCAGCCAGGGTCTAGGGTTTCTAGAAATTGTATAGGCTTGGGGTCGCTGAGTCTTGACCGAAGCGTTCTGACCGAAACGCTTTGACCCAAAGTTTGGAGCGAAAGTTTTGACAGAAAGTTTGACCGAACGTTTTGACCCAGTTTTTCTTTTTGAAAAGCGGGCTCGGGGCCGGGGCTCGGCTGAGGACGCTGGGGCAGAGGGCTGGAGCGGTGGAGGGGCTGGGTTGGGTCTGGGCTGGGTCGTGAAAACATAAAGGTTCTGTTTATTTTCGTCTTTGAGACTTTATACAGGGTTAGCGTTCAATGGCGCTGCGGATGCTACATATTTTTCGCCTCTGACTCAAGGGCCCTTCGAGACGTAACAGCAACAGCAACTCAAACATGTACAGGCTTCATGTGGCTGCTGCTAAAGTCACAACATGAAAAGGCACGCACTCAAGCTATACATGTAAAACTGAGGTGATATTCACACCCGTCTTACTTATTGATGCGTGCCGGGGGCTCATCGATCACATATCTTCTAGATAGTGCGATAACGAGAAAATCGGTACAAGGCATTCTACCAGATCGCGATTTCCGGTAACTACTAGATCACTATCCCACAGGTCATGCTATACAAAAACCTGACTAGAGACTGCCTGATTCAAACCTCGCTCTCACTGCATCTCCAACGCTTCACCTTTGGTGAGCTTCACCGATGGACTCGAAAGTTGAACGCAAGCCTCCTCCATGAGCTTGAAGAGCTGAAACGGCTTCATACTTTTGGTCAAAGCGTCGGCCACTTGAGTAGCCGTGTCTGCCCAACGGAGTTTATCTCCGTGAGGACTGTGGAGCCGGAACGACTCGATGTCGTTCTCCCACAATTGTTGTCGCATGGCCATTAGCTCTATCATTAATCTTTTGTCGGCGACCTTGTTGANCGGAACGACTCGATGTCGTTCTCCCACAATTGTTGTCGCATGGCCATTAGCTCTATCATTAATCTTTTGTCGGCGACCTTGTTGATCTGCTGACTGTTGAGATGATCACTTAGGCTCCTGCAATCCGTCACCCATAGATGGCGCATCTTCTTCTGAGTTTCCTCGTGCCAACCCTTTAGGTTTGGGAGCTGCCCTCGGAGCTCACAGATGATGGCTCGAAGTCTGTCTCCACTTTCAACGGCCGTCTGCATAGCATATGTTTCTGGTGCCAATGTACTTCTACACACACGTTTGATTGTTGTTGAGCCGTAGCTGATGACGTGCGCGATGTGTCTGTTCTCGTCTGCTTTGCTCTCCGTGGTCAAGTAGTGTAGCCTCCCTTGTTGGCTCCTGAAACCCGACTCCTGAGCAAAGGAGGCATCCGANTCCTGATCCACTTGTGCCAAATCCACAACCCGATTAGCTTCCTTCAAATCAGCAACCGTTGCAGTCGCACACGCTCTCTGCAGGCTGTTGACGCGGTAGCATAGATCTGGCCTTGCGAATCGCGCGACCCAAGGTAAAGATCCAACCACGCTCCTGAGGCTCGTTACCTCCGTCTCCGTGGCGCGATCCGTAGTCTTGCGATTCCCTGGGATGATGATCTTGCGGATCTGCCTTGTGTTGTCCTCCGCATCGATGCGCACACTGAAGTCCTCGGCCTGTCTAAAACGCCGTCCGCAAAAGCGGAAATCTGTATGTTCAATTTTGCCAACGTCAAACTTCGCAAGGATTCGCTCCATGGTGTCGGATCCTTCCTGTGTTGCGCACCATAGCAAGTCATCCACATGAGTTGCGAGGATAATGGCCGGCAAGCCGTCCGACCCGACCAGGTAGTACAAGCCTGGTGCGATCTTGCTCACCTCCAATCCTTCAGTTTTCGCGTTTCTTTCCAGCCTGTTGCTCCATCCCCGGGCCGAATCTCTCTGCGACGAAAGCCCTGTACTCCGGGGTGTCTTGTGGTAGCTTCGGCATATCTGATAGATCTAGCGGGCTGTCGCTCCGCTTGCGAAACAAGCTGAAACCTGTCCACGCTAGGTTCGTCATCTCGCTTGCTTCCGGAATCATTCCCCATTCATCATGTACCACATCATGCAATCCATCCTCAAAGAATCGATGCGTCTCCCTCGTGTACCCAATCTCTTTTAGGTTACCGGGGAAATGATGAGGAACTGGCTCATACATGTGACGACGTGGCATCATATGCACTCGGAAGATCATGTCTTGTCCAACCTTCCAGTGGTCCTTGTCTGTACACGCCTTCAACATGTCGTCGAGATTCANATGAGGAACTGGCTCATACATGTGACGACGTGGCATCATATGCACTCGGAAGATCATGTCTTGTCCAACCTTCCAGTGGTCCTTGTCTGTACACGCCTTCAACATGTCGTCGAGATTCATTCGGGGTTCCGACGTTGTCTTCTCCCCTCTTGGTACGGGTTCTTGATGTGCTTCACCAGCGAAACTCTGAATGACCTCATCCATTCCAACCAAATCGAAACCCAATTCCTTTAGCTTATTCTTCTCTGAATCGCTCAACATGGGAAGACTCCTACTGGTAAAAGCACTGATGGACCATCGCTCTCCTTCAAATGGCATGGTTGCATGGGCTTGATCCGGGCTGAAGCTTGCGATCTTGTTTCGGCATTCCAAGACGCGACCTCTCTCACCGTTGAACAGCTGGTCTCCATTTGCGTCTTTCAGCCATAGTTGCCCGCCATCATGTCGANGCGACCTCTCTCACCGTTGAACAGCTGGTCTCCATTTGCGTCTTTCAGCCATAGTTGCCCGCCATCATGTCGACCAACTGTCGTAATCTGATTTATGCTGTTCTTCAGATTATGGCAATCCTTGTGAGGAGGGGTTTCGAGATCCTTGCTTACTTGGATTGATGACCATCCACCTGCCGCGCCTCTCGATCTGAGGTATTCNTCCTTGTGAGGAGGGGTTTCGAGATCCTTGCTTACTTGGATTGATGACCATCCACCTGCCGCGCCTCTCGATCTGAGGTATTCATTTAAATAGCTGATGAGCATGGGGTGTCTGTCAGAGGATTCGGTTAATCCTCTGAAGTTGCCGTGGGCGTACGCACCAAAGGTGTAAGCATGACCACTGCTGACTACCCCTCGCTTCCCCCTTCTGGTGAACGGTATCATCCTTAGCAGCTTTAGNAATCCTCTGAAGTTGCCGTGGGCGTACGCACCAAAGGTGTAAGCATGACCACTGCTGACTACCCCTCGCTTCCCCCTTCTGGTGAACGGTATCATCCTTAGCAGCTTTAGGCACGTTGCTGGGCGAAAGTCAAACGCCTCGATTGCTGTCGATGCTGCTTCTTCCGAATCATAGAGGTAGTTCTCGGCGATGTTTGCGGTGTTCTGATCGATCTCCTCTTCAATCGCGACGTTACCCTGGGACGCTGCCTGCTGATCATGTCCTTCATNGAAGAGCTGTCCGTACTCGAACTAGAGCTTGAGCTACTGCTTGGCACTGTGGCTTGTGCAACCTCATCTTGTTTGCGCTTTCTGGCTGCTGTGGTCGGTTTCCTTGTCTTTGGTTCTGGTTCCTCGGTTCTGTCCCTGGCATCCACAAACCCTCGCTTGCCCTTCGGTCCCTCGGTAAGCGACTCTGGTAGGATGGGAATACCATTCAACAGGCAATGAGACATGACCTCTTCCTCTGATGCTGGCCTCAACGAGTGCACCGAACACAGTACAGGAATACCACCATTCACAACCCATATCGCTTCCGCGCTCTCCTGCCCTATCACTCTTG
>BGNK01006876.1:0-22573 GCA_003297005.1 Symbiodinium sp. clade A Y106 | reverse complement strand
CTTAAGAGGCCTTTGTGTAGGGTAGTAGAGTCCGTGATCATCTCCAAGTTGGGAGGGCCTACCAGCAAGGCATACAGGCCAGCCTCCAACTCCGCACGCTGGTTGGACTGGACAGGTCCGCGAAGTGGGAAGGATCCGTTTGCAGGGTGGTTGACGCCGAAAAAGACTCCAGCTCCAGCTAAGGCAAGAGAAGAGTGGGTCCAACCATCGAACTCGAATCTGTCGGGCCTGTCTTCGTTTCTCCAATGCCACTTGAAGATCCTGTAGGCTGCATTGTAGCGAAGAGTCTAAGGGCCACGAAGCACTTAAGCAGGGAACCAATATGCTGAGTGCAAACCTGTTCGCACTGGCTGCGACTCTTGCGGGGTCAGCTGCAACATCATGGGCCCAAACCATTCCAGATAGCTCTCTTGAGGCTTCGCCCGAAACACGGGGGATATGTATTAACAATGTATTGAGTGATCTTGCCCTGGGGCTTCCGGTTGTGTTGTGGCACCGTTTCCGCCGGCCATGTTGTACTTGCCGGTTCCGGCTCCTCGGCCTTGTCACCAGCTCTCATACTTCAGAATCATTGGCTCGTGCCCGCAAGCTCCTCGCGCCCTTCAGTTGTGCATCCCGAAGGTCTCTCCCCATGTCCACCGTGGCGCTGTCCTTTCTCTCTCGCAACCAGAGGAGCCTTCGTCACGATTCCTAATTAAGTCAACACCTGTGTTTAATTTGTATCACGGTTCAGGGGTGATTGTCCAGGGTTCAGCTTGGGGCAACGGCCAGCTCCGAACTTTTCCCTTCAGACGGGGTGAGGACACCGGACCTTTTGCATTCACGCAAGCATGGAGACACGCGAGGGACGGGGAGAGACAGAGACAGGGAGATGCACCGTTTACGTGTGTGTGTGTGTGTGCGCGCGTGCGTTGGACAGGTTGTTAAGACGTCTTACTGGCACAAGCCATTGTGGTACTGGTACCCGTGCCAACCAATCGCCTTCCACTAAGACTGTTCACCTTTGAAGTGTACGCAAGACATGTCATCCGGTGCATGTCGGGCACGAAACCTCGACTCTGCATATGGATTTTCAGTGCTGCCGTGTGACATGGAGGATGGTCGACTTTCACGACGGTGTGTAGTCCAAACAGTCAAGGACGTATTTGATTGCAAAGGGCACATGCAGGGGCTTTCACAAGTCGGACAGGAGTGAGCGCTTGCCGCCGTTGTATGCATCGCTTGCAACTTTGGCACCGTGCATGGCACTGCCAGCCATCCATGCGGAGCTTAGCACAATCTTGGTAGCCAGCCGTCAGTCCCCAATCCTCAACAAGATCCCTTCGGCCGACTGTCAACGAGATCATCGTGCAGTGTCGCAAAATACGCTGACTTCAACTATAGGATCACTTGGTGCATAATTGAAGCAGTTCGAGTGTGAGAGGGGGAGAATTGAAAGCGCGTGGGTTGTTTTACCTGGCCTTATCTGTCCCCAGTGATTACATGCGCCGGCAGCGTGCAGCGGTAGGCCCCGAGGCAGCAACGGTCAGTTTGCATCCGACGTGCGAGCAAATCACAGACACTTCGGTGTCTGCCATTTCCAGCAAACACGGCCATGTTGTTCAACCGTTCGTGTTTTCGGCAACGCGAAATGCCTCAAACCTTGCAGTTGTGAAGCGATACTTACATCTTCAAGCCCATGATGACACTGTCTCATATCCAACAAGCTGGCACACCATCGGCAGCACCTCCGGGAAGCCTTTGAGTAGTTGTGCTGGGCCAAACCGCCCGTCGATCCAAGCGCGGGGAGCCTGGCTTTAAAGTCTTCATAGGGTCCAAACACCCGAAGTCTTGGAACAGTGGCGCTCGGACCCAAGACCCTGCAGCTTCCAAGAGGAAGGAAGACCGCATCTAGTCTCAACGCTGCATCAGTTTGCTCAGCTGCGACTTGAGAGCCTACAACTCGGAGAGAGGTTTCGTGATATCATCCGTCATTCCATAAATCCAGCCTGGGTTGAATGACTCGGCCTCACAACTGGCTTGCTTGATGCAAGGCTGCGTCTTGAGTCTGCACGTCATGCAGTCTCGCCAGCCAGTTTTGAACTTGCATCGTTTTGGGAGAGGGCAGGATCTTTGGGAAGCGGACCAGCACTCGAGTTCTACATCCTTGGGTTGTCATGATGTAGACACAGCGGAGCATCAGCTTGTCTGTTCATGGTAGATTCACAGCCCGCTTCCACCTACACTCCGGACGGGGCACGCACTGCTTTCGTTTGGTGGGCCTGGAGTCAAGGGCAAGGGTCGAAGCAATCGCACCTGTTCTTAGAGTCAGTGGATGTTCGGCGTTGGGACGCAAAGCCTGGGAGTATCTCGGAGTTGAAGCTTGCGAGCGCTGGATCTAACTCTGCTCTATTCCGGGCAGCATTGCACACCGACATTGCAGCCTCTCATGTTTCGCAGACACGCAACCTGAATTGAAAGTTCTTGCACATGCGTGCGACTCGCGACTCGCTACCACATCTGCTGTAATTATACCATGCCAGGCAGCCGCCTGTGTGGGCCCACAGGCCAGGCTGTCAGCATGCTTCTCAGGGTTTCGGTCATACCGGGTTCGGGCTGGACTGCTGACGACATTTGCCCTTGTTCTTTGGACCTTGGCTGTCAGTTTGCTAGAAGAGCCGTCCCAACGTGGTTCAAGCCATGATGGCAATCGTGCATCCTCAATTCAATTATTTTCTCTTCAAGGAAGGGCGTTTGGCAAAGATCGAAAAGGGTCTGGATCTCGCCCACAACCAGGGCTGACTGCATTCCCCAAGACGTTGCTGGGCTCAGGCTGTGGATGTCCGTGAGTAGCTACTAAAACGGGAATTGCAACAGGTACAACGGCCTGCTTCAACAACTGCAGGCAGTCATTTTCGCCAACACAGCATCAGCCCAACTGCATCTTCCCCAACATCCCATTGCCAGGTCTGCACAGGATCATGGTAGAGGCATGGTCGCCGGGCACGTGGCACACGCCTCAAGCAGGTGCCGCAGAAAGGGGTTTGCCTTTTGACGACTCCGCAATGGTTGCTGGGCGGGTTTTGGTTTAGGCGCAGGGTTGTAAAGCTCAGCTCAGGGCTGTGATTTGATTCGATCGGTTCAACCTTCAGAGACTACCACACCCGATCGAAAAGTAGCGCTGGAGAGGATAGACAGCATCTTCTCATTATTGATTCGGGCCGAGCGACAAGGTGTGTGGAGTTGTCGGGAGGGTCCCACAAACCACAAGTACGTACGTCCACAGCAGCATCCAAAAGCACAACGACGAGCAAAGAAGGATCGCCTGAAATTGTAAAGCAAAGCGGCAAAGCGCAAGAAGCGCCAGTATTCGTACCTTGTCCCTTTCGTGGCCTTATCTTTTTGAGTAGCAGTACTCAGTAGCAGTGGGACTAGTAGTACCAGATGGTGGTGGTGGTAGCAGTAGTACTATGGCAGCAGCCGCCCCAAACCTTAGGCGCGCATCTGCAACCGAACACCCAAACCTCTTCGCATGAAGCAATAAACAGACATCAATTTCCAACTGAAGGCGTCCCAAGCCTTGGAAATCTATCCGGAAATCTATCCGCGTAACCGGTCTAGCGTTGGGCGGGTGCGGGGGGCGCACTGGCGGCTTAGAAGGCCAAAGCAGCATGAGAAGGGCGCCAAACCCTCTAAGATCTCTAAGTCAATCCGCATCACTAAACAGCAATTATCCATGCACAGGTTTCCCATGCCCGACTCCATTAGCAACCACCACCCACGACCACGACCGCCACCACGATCACGACTAAGAAGAAGCACAAGAAGAAGAACAAGTAGAAGTAGTAGTAGTAGAAGTAGTAGTAGTAGTAGTAGTAGTAGTAGTAGTAGAATAACGACCAAGAAGACCGACCCCAGCGCTCGAAACTCTCCGCGGAGCCAAACAGCAACTACCAGCCAGCCTGCGACCCAGACCGAAACCTGGGGTCTGGGCCCGAAGCAACAGACACACAAGCAAAATCAATAAGCTTTGGGTGGTGAGCCCTGATTGCCGGCGGATTGCCGGCGTAAAGCAAAAAACTGCTCCCGGCCGGAGCCTCTCAGGGCCCCCCAAAAAAATCGACTTCTTCCTCACAGCCTTTTCCGACTAACAGTCTGGGAGGAAACTTGAGAGGGCAAGAACTCAAGACACCGAAGCCTCGGCGGATTAGTACTAGTGCTATCTGCGTTTGGGAGGCCGGTCCTGCTGTCCTCGAGCGTGGATCTGGCTTGCTTGCTATTCTCCTTAGCCTTACATCGGCCAAAGAGACGATCGAATCTGCACTTTAGCTTCGGTTGTGTTCAAGTCAAAACCGTGGAAGCTGCTAGACTCGACAAATGAAACTACCCTTTCTGGGCCGGATATGGCGTGACTTTATGTTTATTCCGGATTCCGGGAGAAAAGCCATCACACAGGTGCCCAAACATGTTGTATCGCAGATTTGCTTGGGCCTTCGGAGTAGTCCCTATCCAGTCCAACTAGACGGCGCCCCCAAAAGGAAGCCCTCGCATCGGTCACAGTCTCGTGCCATCTCGTGCCAGTATCGCAGTCCTCCGATGGCTGCCAAAGTGTTGGCCGGGGTTTGGGCCCTCAGCGCCATGAGGGGGCTACGGTTTCTTGAGATTCCTGCGAGGACTGCTCATAGGAATTAAGACCCAAGATGCAGACGGCACGTACTGTAGGTAGAATGCAGGTTTCGCTGTTTCGTGGACTATGCAAGGGGCCAAAGAGAGTCACGTCTCCCATGCGGAACGAGTTAAAAAGACGGACACGCCCCGGCTTGCATTTGTTGCTGCCTGATGAAATGACAACAAGTTGTGATGGTTTATGCATGGTGTAGGCTTGCATTCGAGAATCTTCTTCGCTGCCCACGTGTACCAAGCGGAGCAGCTTGGCTGAAAGAGCCCGCGGTTGAGTCATTCTCCGGATACCAAGGCGAAACAACCTCTAGCTGCACAGTCTGCTCGCCCGCAACAGAGACTCGGCTCCACGGAGTGTGCAGCTTGTGCCTTGGGAAATGTGGTTGTTTCTCTTTGCGGCATTTCCCGTTCTCGTAGGCAGCCAAAGCCAAATAGAGAAGCGGAAGGGTTGTTCTCTCCAGTCGCTGTTAAGAATTTGGGGGATTTTACCTGCTTGCCGCCAGGAAGCTGGCCAACGCACATGCAGCGAGACGTAATCTGCACTTGGGTCGGGAGGCCGCTCCTGCGGCTTCAGGAGTTCAGCACTGTAAGTACTGGGTTCGCTCCACAGTTCGCAGCTGAGGGTAGAGCCTGCTCAATATGCAGTAAAGAAATCTGGGCGGATGCCGCAACGATTCAATGTATGAGTTGGCATGGTGCTGGATGCGATCTCGAGTTTCGTTGCCCAGGCAAACCCGTATCCCGGTAACAACAAACATCCTCAATCTTTCAGGAATGTTCGTCGAGTCAGTTCCAAGGAGCAGAAGCACCAGCCTCAACAACACCAGCAACATCTACAAATACAACAAAAAAGAATTACAATCCAATGTCCGAGAGACTCAACCACCACATCTCGGCCGATGGCTCTCCAGCTTGGAAGAAAGATTTTGGCAGGCTACCGAGGATCCCAAAGGGGCGCAAAGTCGTGGCCTCATGTGGTCCACTCGAATTTGCGTGTGCCTGTGTCGTAGAGTAGAGGACTTCGGAGGGAGTACGGCTTTGCTAGCATTCCGGTCAAAAATATGTGTGTGTGTGAGAGAGAGAGTGTGCGTGCGTGGGTGGGTGGGTGGGTGAGTGAGTGAGTGAGTGAGCGAGTGTGTGTGTGTGTGTGTTCGTTTGTGTGTATGTGTGTGTGTGTGTGTGTGCACGCGTGCGCGTCTGTCTATCTACCTGTCTGTCTGCCTGCCTGCCTGCCTTCCTGTCTGTCTTTCTGTCTGGTTGCAAGGACTGATCAGACTCTGGGGCCTTGCTGTTAGCCATATTTCGCTGTTGTGCGGCTCTGAACTTAATCCGTTAGCATGTCTCGTTCAACCTCAGGTTTATAGGGTTGGGGTTTTACGGGAACGCTTGAGAATTATGTTAGTGTCGGGAATGAATGCTGGAGTAAACGGATATATCAGAAGTCGTGGTATTGTCAACGCCCAGACCCTATGCAGGGCATGGAGGAGACAAAAAGGCACTTCAAAGAGCACTTCTCCCGCGACTGCATGTCGCGGAAGAAGCCACGAAGAATGTATTTTGGTGCTGTTGCTCCTCTCACCGCTTTCACGTGCAGTGCACCGTCAGCCGAAATCTGGAAAGGTTCCTAGCCCCAACAAGCGTTGTTTGATTGATTTCATGAGGCCCCTCGGCGGCCTCTGCTGCAACTGCTCCTTGTGGGGTCCGCAGCGGGCAGCATAGCCCGCGGAGTCCACAGTGCTTCACGGCCCGGGCGCCTGATGTTCTGTGAGGGCAGGAGGTTCTACATGAGCATACAATCACAAACATCTGGAGGGAACGACTTCGGCGGTTGCATTGCGTTCTGCAGGCTCGTGGTGTTGTTGACGAGTGGTGCACCTTGACAACTGCTTGAAACTAGTGCTTTCAGTATGGCTATGTGGTTTGCATGTTTGTCAGCAGGTTCTAGAAGTGCGTACAAGGGGCAACGTGTCGGAAGTGTGAGACGAGAATAAAGAATATAACCATTGACTTGCTTCTGCTATGTGCTTCAAAGTTTCGTTGCGCGAGACAGGTAGCTTGGCTGTGTGAACAACTACCGAGTACGACTCGGAGTTAGACTCCAGGGCGCGTGTACTCGTTTCAAGCGACCGCCCCCAGGGTACAGCGTTGTCGGTTCCAGTTCTCTGCATCGCAGTGAGAAGCTGCGGTCCAAGAGATTTGCACCTGAATAGTACTGCCAGCATCGCCGGCAGTTTGTGTTTTGAGACAGCCTCCCAGAAGGTGCCGCCCCCAGGCGATGCTGCGGCCGGGCTGGGCACAGGTCTTTCCAAGGCTGGGCGAAGAGCCAAACGATTCCAAGAGTTTGAAGTGAAAGAAAGGAAGAGGCTTGGGCAGTCCATATTCAGGCTGGCGTCTACGAAGTTCGTAGCTTGCTACTGTGCAGGTTTTTAGGAAAGGCGGCCAGGATAAGTTTCTGTGCTTGTTAAACCTCACTGCTGTGAGCAATGTTGGGCGCTTGCCTTGTGCTAAACGTTCGCGTAGACTCAACCAGAGCCATGGAGCCTGAGCCACAACCGCTGTGAGGCCCGAAAGGCGGAGATGCCGCTGGATCTGCCATGGCCTCACTCCTCGGCAACAGCTTCAAGATTTCAGGGCACGGGATGTATATAGTATAAAGGCTTTACACAATCACAGATCGGCGGATTCAAGCTCTTACATGTGAGGAGATTTACATCTAAGTCGCCGAATTGCATGTCCCAATATCTCAGAGGAAAGATGTGTGAAGAGTCGGTCGATGTGAGGAGCTCTCGGACCAGAATGGGATACTCGAGACTGCATTCAACTTCCCTTGTGTCTCATGACTGTTCCGCAGCTTGCTGAACTACTCGTTTTTCTTGCAGCCTGCTTGCCGCACTTCAATGATTCTCCGCTACGGAAGGGCTCCCAAAGTTCTTCCGAGCGATGAACTCATCGTCTTCTGCCACACAAGCAATAATGTAATAATGTGGTCGCGGCCTTCAAACCTCAGAGAACTCAGAAAACTCAGCTCGGCCTGCCTTTGTCCGAGCTTCTGCTTCCAGGACCTCGAGCGCCGCCTCGTCCAATCAACGCGTCCCGGAGCCTTGGCGTGCAAAGGAGCGCTCCAACAGTGCCTGCGTGAAACTACAGGTCCTGAGTCCTGAGTTCTAGTCAGGGAATTAAGCTGCGTGCTTCTTTAACCCGAGTTCTCCGTGCCTTTGTCTTTGGAGCTGAGATGCTGCGGCCCTGTCAAGATCGCCTCGATGCGAACTTTGTGTCAGTTAACAGCTTCCCGAGACTTCCCCTTGCCCTCTGCCTATCCAAGGACACTCCGGCCAGTAGTGCTCCAGGTGCCTTTGCTGGCAAGGAGGCTTCATTCATGCAAGGTTCTTGCGACGTCGTTCTGAAATAAGGTGAAGGTTTGAGAAAGTTTGAGATTCGTGTCTCATGGCTGCTGGTCCCCAAGTGATTCCAGGCGGTGTCCTTTCCATGAGCTTCCTATGCACCCCAAGGTGCAACAATGGGTGCTCTTCGGCAAAAGCTCAGGCAGCTTTTGCCGAAAGAGCTGCAAGGTGCCCAGGCGCACGGCACGTGGGTTGGCAACATTCGGAAGTCCAAGACATGAGTTCCCGAGCCTGAAATCCATGCAGCACGTTCTACGTATCTGGAACTATATGTGTCGACTGCTGATCACCATGTCTGAACCCTGTGCTGGAAGCCCCCGCCGAAGGCTTCTGTCGCAAGCAATCCCACACCTCAAATGTTGCTTGATGTTGCTTGTGAGCTGACGTGCTTGGAAATCGGAATGCCTTCTCTTGGCTCCAGTGTCGGGCCTGGGTGGGGCACCGCCATGAGTCCCCCAGGTACGGGGCAATTGAGTCTGTGAAGACAGGGGTAGATTCTGTTTGGTTACGTCGAAAAGTGTTCGATGCCAGCTTCAGATTGGGCCGCATTTTCTCCGGATGCGGCCATCTCGCAGGGATGGCAGACTCGCAGACATGAAAGCCGCAATCTTCTTCTCCGGCCGAACCTGTTCTGGGATCAGCTTGGTATGTGTTCGTCCTTGTTCTTGACAGTGGTGAAGCACATGCCGTGGTACTTACCTGGTCGATCTCGCAGGTGCATGTTGCAAATGCTGAGGTGATTCTACATATTCTACCACATGCGCGAATCGTCGCATGCAGGGCTGGCATTCGAGCCTGGACAGGTCAGCCACAACCACGCATCGAGCCTCGGGTGCTGCTGGCCAGTGCCACGCTTGAAACGCAGGAAGAGCTGACGCCACTCTCAGGCACAAGGGCTTCTTCAGCTTTGTTCGATGTGTGGTTCTGCGCACTGCATCCTTCTAAACTACAGCAAAGGCGTCAAACAGCGCTCCGCTCCTGAGGATACCTCTTGGAAGGGATTAGCTCACGTACGATCTCGGAACACAGCGCCTTGCAAGAATTCCGGCTCCCGCTTGATAGGCATTGCTAGGGCCGCTAGGGCTGGAGCATGGTTTGGGTTCATGCGTATGGAGGACGTGATTGAAAATTGTTGCCGTGCGAGCTCCCTGAAGGTGCCGGATCTGCGAAGCGTGTCCTAAGCCAGCAGGACTCCGTCCTGCGATGCCTTCAAAGAATTCAACCCAATGGGTCGTTTGACACATGTTGCCTGACGCAGCCACTCGCGTTTGCATGCGGCCTTTGGCCCCAAAAGCGAGCCCTTGTGACAGCGAGGTCTCCTACGATCGATCAGGGTCAGAAACCATCCCAGGATATCTCTCGGAATGTATTCACCAACCTGTCAACTGCCAGCTGCAGTGCACGTCTCAGCACGAACTTTATAAACAGCGTCACCTCACATCGTGAGCCTGGAATTCTAAAGGGGGGTTTGGGGGGGCGGGTATGGAAGTGTGTAGCTCCCCCCCAACCCGTGGCTGGCCGGAGGGTCTTTTTGGGCTAGATTCGGCTAGATCTCGAGTCTTGCGGGGTGACCTTTTTCGGCAGGGTTTCGGTAGGAGAACGAGCCTCCTCTGATGCTGCCGATGCTGGCTACAGGGTTTGATGCTGGCTCGGACAGTGACTGCGGTTCCTTCCATGGGTATTTGTGCCTAGTCCACCCTTTTTCTGCATTCGATCGTCCAGGCTTTTTAGGCTTGGCCGCAGCTTTGGACCTTGTTTGTGCCCTGTCACGAAAGCTCCCCAAACCTCGTAACGTGAGCTCGGGATACTAGCGGTGTTTGGGGCGGAGGGTGCATGAGTTTTCGATGGTTTTTGGAGCTATCTATCCCCTTCCCGGGGGCTTGGGGCAGGCCGAATCCCGTTGCCAGGGGCGGGTTTTTTCGGTCGAGATTTCGGTGCAGTAAGCGGGTCTCTTCTCATGCTGCGGATGCTGGTTGCAGGCTGCAGGGCTTCTTTTTGAAGCGGATGTTGGCTTCAACAGGGTGGCCAGATTCTCACATATTGGGCAGCATTGACATGCGGATTCTTGCAAGTCAAGTTCCAGTTCCTTTCATGGGCATTTGTGCACTGCATTGTTTAGGATGTTTTGGACTCGGCAGCAACATTGCACCTCATTTGTGCACTGAGTTGTCCAGGCACGAGTCTCTAGAATCGCTTTTCCTAGAACCGTAGAAACTGCCTTGCAGCAAAGGCGTGAGTGCAACGTCTTTCTCATTTCACGCAATGCAGATGTGCATGTTCGCCGAGTTCTCGACATTGACATATCTGATTGCATGTCGTGTGCCTGTCCCAGTCCTCCGTCACCAGCCCTGTCAACTCGTCCCAGCCCGCGGCTCTCAAGTGACTCTGGTAATCGGATAAAGGTTGAAGCACGCACCTTCCGGAAAGCTTCCGAGCTAATCGGGTCGGGGGTGACCCTTCGGGTGTTGTGCGAATCATAGATCGCCAGGAACATTATTCTGCACTTCTTGGCCGCGATGAGGAAGCTGGTGAGCTCAAGGAGGAGGGCAGTGTCAGTCGGGAACGGCAGGTTACAGTTCCAGTGTTGGCAGGCAATCGAATCGTAATCTGAGGCAGCGTTGGAAGCAAATCAGCATGTCACAGAATACGCAAGGAGCCTGTTGCGGAAGGCCTCGTAGAAGCCCCTTCAAACAGTCTGCTTTACAAGTCAGCCCCAAGACTCCTGGGACAGCGGCCTCGCAGGACGCGCCTGTCCTTCCTCGGGCCTGTCGAAACTACTTGTTCATGCAGGACCCGGACCAGCGAAGCTGTATTTCGAACTTCGGGCGCGCCAGATACTCAACATTCAAGCGGCCCATGCGGTCATGAGGGTTTTTCAGCTTCCCAGATCATCGGTCTAGCGTATGTATTATGTATCCTTTAACCAGGCTACGAGAGGGTGGCGTGGCGCTGCCGCAACAACTGGAAGATCCTGTGGGCTAAGCCGCTAAGCCAGCGCCACAAGCATCGTTCATCCGAATCCCAACGCCTCAGTTGTGTGCCCTGTGCCCTGAAGCAGGACTCCTACGTCTTGCAGAAGAACGTAGTGGGATGCATCGTCTCCTGGTCGGTGCAACAAGAAGTGTGGCAAGTTACGAGTTCGGCGTGCAAATCCCTAAAGCCGAATGACTAGCAGCAGCTTTATCAGAAGAGCTGCATCCCGGTAAATGTAACAGCCCACGGATAACTGGAGCCATGTTGTGCGAAGCCACGGATAACCCGTACGTCCCATTAATGGCCGGCGTGGTAAGACCACCGATAGATTGCACGAAGAGGCACTTGATTGCACCAGAAGTACGATTCACTTGGACGTCGGAGCTTGTCCTGCGCAAGGCTGCGACATGTTCGAACTCAAAACCGTGCTCTGATTCTTGAAGGGACAGCAACTCCGTGGCAGCTCAGGTCTTCTTGAACATGCTTATGCTGGGCTTGGAGACGGATGGAGTCTCGTGGCACTGTTGGCGAAGTTCCGAGGTGCTTTTCGTGCTTTTCTATTGCTGCTTGGTTGCACACATCGTGTCTGTTCTATGCCGTTTTGTCACGTGACCAGGCCAGTTAAAGTGTTGTGCAGGGTCGTGTCTTTTGCAATCGTTTGTTTCAATTACAATTGTAGACCCAACCCTTGCCCCATCGCTTGCAAGGCTCGTTCACGAGGTGGTTCCGTGCAGTTGAGCACCTTGAAATTCTGGTAAAACTCTGCTACACTGACACTTGCAGTCAGCGCCAGCAGGTTATGAGATTTCAGTTCGGATATGCCAAATGGGTCCTGCGGCTCTCGCTCAAGCTTTGCCCTGGGGGGAGGCGCCGGCGCAGGGGGTTTCGAAGTTGCTGAAAAGAGACGTTTGTGGAGACTTTGGCATCAGACCTTGTACTGGGAGAGAAGATCATTTCGCCTGAAGCGAGACTATGTGCACACCATGCCTGTGGCTGTTTGCAGTTACCTGTGGATTCCCTCAATAAGTCGATCAGGAACTCAATGCATCAAGAGTGCAGTGGACTTGTAAGGACTACCCCTCGGAAGCCGCCCACCCTGTGCACCCAGACCCACCACCCCTGCGATGCAAGCCTCTGGGAACCAAAGGCTTGAAGTGAGCAGGGCGCTCGCAAGAGCTGAAGTAACGAAGTATTTATCATGACAGCCCATGTAACCGTGTAACCATTTGCCAGGGCCAGGCTTCTTTCGTTTTCACGACAGACTGTGGATTGGTGGCTTGGCTGCTTTCCGTTCGGAAGGGCCCTCGTTTGCTATGCTGTGCACACCTCTTCCAGGGTCGTAGCCCCTTCGAAGCCAAGGTGCTTCTGGGCCTTGGAAACCTCATCTACATTGCGTTGCTTGGTGGATGCTAAGAAGGTGTGGTTCCAATGCAACGACATCGTATGAGCTCGACATCATTCGACCTTGTCACTGTTTCCTGAGACGATGCTGCTAATTCCGAAGGCCGAAGCTGAACTTAGGCAGTTGGTCCTACTGTTAAGTTTTAGAGCATTGTTGGAGCTGGTCCTGCTTAGCTTGTATGCGACGTACGTGATACCTTAGACCTGGTGTTGCAGTGTTTCTCATGCGCTGTAGTAAAGTTCATAGATACAAATTACAAATACTCATATACTCATATACATACTCAAGCCTGGCAAGAGAGGCCAGGTTTGGCAAGCTTTCTGTGCATGACAATGTGTTGCAGCATGTAAAAAGACACAGAAGATATCGAGGTGCGTTCCCGGATCGATGCCTGCGCCACCTGGTCGAAGCTGCAATCTACTTTTGCAGAATTCCGGGTCAAGGCAAAAGCCCACTTTAAGAGTAAGGTCTGCCCAATCTCGGTCTCATGCTGACATCTTCACATGCAGCTGTAGCTTCGCGTCAAGATATCTTGCAGGGCTGTTGCAGGGTCAAGGCCTCTAGCCTTGAAGCCCTGGCAGAGGCAAGAGACAGCCTGGCGAGCCAAACAAACGATGCTATCAGTAATTAGTCAGGAAGTAAGTGAATGAGTAAGAAACAAGGAAGTATTAAATAAGTATGGCAGCTCGACGGATGAATAGTTTCCCTCCTGCGCTTGAAGCCTGAAATCTTGGTGCCGAAGTTTTCAGATCCTACGTCTTGGATCCATTCCCGAGGTGGATGCTCTACACTCGCCTGGTGCGAGGGCTGCGGGTATTCTACCTTTTCGACGCTTGGACGTTTTTTGTTGATGTGAGAGGGAACCGACGCCAGCCCATGCTCTGACGCTTCCCTCCCATCATGGAAGGCTTCGGGGTGGAGGGAGTCGGGGGGGGAGGGGGGGCGGGGGTTTGCAGATGCGAGGAGTAGAAGATAAGATGTTCGATAGTAGCATGTCCTCTGCAAGAGCAGCCTTCGATTGAGGACTCGCTGCACCGCTTTGCCACGGCTCTCTCCGAGATGTTTTCAACGTTGTTGTGGATTTTTGGCCTCTCGGTTTGATGTTAGATAGGATCAGATCCTCGGTTGTCTCCACCAATACAGTGAATCAATACAGCAAGCGTGCAAGTAGCAGCCTCTAGCGGTATGCACCGACAGTCTTGATAAACCGCATGCCCGCAGGGTGTGGTGTTCTTCGCAAAGTTCTCTTGACTTGCAGACTTGAAGGCTTATCCAGGCTTCAATTTACGATTTTCTGTAGGGTCTTCTCAAAGTCCAAATTACTTTCCGAAGACAGATTTTGCAGGTTCTTTCAGTCCGCAATGACAGTGAATGTGCTGCATCATGCTCATGCAGCTCGACACCTAAGCCCACCACATCCCGAGTAGTTGTATCTTTGCAGCAGAATGAAACATAGTCACCTAGATAGATGAGAACTGCTCCCCGATTACAGCCTCTATGGCTCTTGAACTTCGCAGGTGTGCTGACCTTCACCGTCTACTTGGTGGCAGTGTTTCTTACGCCCGGCCCCCAACTGCTCAGTTTTGGCGTGCATGCCCACAACGAATCGGGACTGGCAGTTGGGATCCGAAAGCCTGGATGTACGAACACTGTCACATCGCGTGCATGAGGTCCAGGTAGAAAGAACTCGCAGGCTCTGAAAACCAAAGTGCAACACTTCTCTTCATTCTTCATGCTGGTCTAGTGCAGCTGCGAAGCTTCAGTGAAATACCAGGACGGGCTCTCCACCCGGCACCCATTAGCAATTCAATAGCACCCGCAACCCGAGCAAATTCCGAAAACACTGGATACTCCAAAACGTGCAGTTCGGAGTTTGTGTTAAGGTGATAAGAGTGAGGGTTGCGGTCGATGTCCCTGCACTTCCCGCAGAATGCTTCACACACCCAGATTGTGCATCTCTTGATGGAGGGGGCAGCATGCCGTGCTGACCTTGTTGCTTGTATCCCTGCCCGAAGCCATCAATGTTGCTGCATCCTGAATCAGTCTGTTTCAGATTATATAATGCCAATGGGACGAAAAGATACATCGTTGTCCTTGCACTTCTGCGGCTCTGAGACACAACGACACCCCACAGCATGCCCGAATGTCCAAGGAACCAGAGCCCCAGCCCAGGCACTACGCAAAACATCATCTCTTCCTTGAAGGCCACCATGCAAGCGATGGGGTCCTGCTCAGCAAAGTGCAAGAATTCCCGAGCTTCCTGGGCTGGAGTTCAGTTTGAATACTATTCTTGGGCTCCTTGACCCCTTAGGGCTTCAGCAGAGAATGATGTGTCCGGTTTTTGTCATCCTCCGACATGCTGGGTAGCCGAACGGTTACTCTGAGTCCACTCTCCACAAGATTGTTTGTGTTGCAGATCAAGCTCAGACTTGGAGCTGGCCACTGCAGACAGTTTGCGCAATTCTTCATTGAAGTTCCGTGCACAGCTTGATAGGCCCTGCTTGAGTAAGGCTGACAGTTCAGGAGCCGATCGAAGGGGTCCATAGCAGCTTCGCAGGCAACAACGAAGAGTACTTCCAGAGCATCCTTACGTCAATGTTCACGCTTTTTCAGGCACGGCTGCCATCGCCTTGCAACAGAACTGCTCGTGTGATTGGTGGCCTTTGCAACGTGAAGCGACCTGAGCTGTGCGTTCGTGCCTCAGTTGCCGATGTTAGGTCACGACCATGGACTCGTGGCCGGACATCGCTGCCCCGCTTGTTGAGCACAGCCTGCTGGCTAAGCTAAACTGATTCACCTTTCAGAGTCGAAGTTTAGGTTGTGGGACAAGGCAGGCCCCTGCACTGCTGGATTGTTAATTTGGGTCTGGACGTCCACCCGTGGCTTTTCTCGGATCAGCTCCCAGGCGTGTGGTGGCGGATCTTTTTCGTGATTTTCATTGCCTTTTCAGCTGCTGGGCTCAAAATCAATGTACCGGGACATCAAGCTTGAGCTAACAGTCTGCGGTTCTCATGAACGCGATGTACATGTATCCTTCCGCTTGCTTTGCCTTATTAGCCGTTCCAGGAGAACCAGCTATTCAGGGTCATTCACCGAGGCTCTGATGTTACAGGTGTGGCTGTGTTGCACGGTTTTGATTGCTTGAGCACCGGTTCTTAAAACGTTATTTGATGCATCCGCCAGGAAACGCACAGGCGTGTTCAAGATGGACAGTTTGGCCATTTCACTGCTGGGATGTTCTGAGGGCTGGGGGTTGTGGTTCGTCGGGGCCCTTCCGGGATCGAGCGGCTCGAGCGTTGCAACTCTTGCATTGAACCATCACCAATCCGACACCTCTCCCAAGCTGAGCCCGGCACAGTAATTCGCAGCCCTCCCCATTCCCGTGCCAATTCCGAATCCCTGAAACACGCATCCTGGAAGTTGCAGAAAGACCTTACACGAGAGTCACTAGCTCAACCCGAAACCCTTACATGGTCCCCCGCCGCCATATATAAGACACATTCTCTCTGTGTGTGTGTGTGTCTCTGCATACACACACACACGAACACAATCTATCTCAATGTACGTATATACAATATCTCTCAGCCGCTCTTGTTCTTTCTTTTATTTTACTCACTCTCTCTATCTCTTTCTCTCTGGCTCTCACTCGCTCTCTCTGACTCCGTCTCTCTCGCTCACGTTTTCGAGCTCTCTGTCTGAGCGTGTTTGTGTATATGTATATACACTGCATGGTCCGCGTCAACGGTCTCTGTGCTCTGCGATCTTCTATAGAAGCAGCCGGCAGGCATGGACTATGATCTCGCTGGTTACGGCAGTGGTGTCGGACAATGTCATTCAGGCGGGATTGCCTTACAGGCCCAAATCAATGAGCATTCTCTACATACAAAATTGAAGAATGGCCAACTGTTATCTGGCACTCTTCGATCTCCAGCATTCAGCGTGGTTTGGAGAGTGGGTCAATGCTTGTCAGGCGACACAAGACCGCAAGGAGAAGCAGAAGGAGGCAATGACAACCGAAGCTCCAGTCCTGTGGTAGTGTCAAAATCCTGTGTGGGGGCAGCTCACCACCAAGCTGCTCAACGAATGTCATGCTCAGCTGGTGTATCCGGAATCCCTGCAAAGCGATGGGACTCCGATGCCACTTTGCTTCAGAGGTGAGGCCAAAGAGAGAGAAAACACGAGGCTCCAACCAGGATATCAGCAGTCGGCATCCTGAATCCGACAACTCTCCAACGGCCCGGGAATGCTTCAAGTTCGAGTACCCTCAGACTCATAGTGCATCTTGGAGATCGGGACCTGAGAAGGAGCCTGTGCACCAGGTTCCCCGAAGCCAAAACGAAGCCAAACGCAAAGCCCTCGACTGTTCCGAGTCTGTCAGTTCCAGTTACTTGTGCCATGTTCGGCCATCTGTTCCATGGCAGGCAATGGAAAGAAGAAGAAAAGAGTTCGTCGACTTCCTGAAGGTGGGTCCCACGGCCATGTAAGCGACGCTTTACATAAAGTTGGAGCCTGGGCTCAGTGGAGGCCTGGGCCCTGGGGAGGATTTCGATTGCGGTTGGCAAACACGAGCCTGGCATGCCCATAGCAGCCATAGCATTCCTTTTCGAGCTAGGGCCACTAGGCTGTGTCTTTTGCACCCGCCGCTCTGACGATTCGAAGAAGTTCCAGCATGGGCTTGACATCGTCCGCTTCGTGTGTACATGAACAACCGGAGATGTGGGCCGAAACAGATTAGAAAGTCCGCAACGTGTACGTCGCGCACCATGACATGAATGCTTGCTCCAGGCAGTAGCACACGATTTTTCGTAGATACGACAGGTCTGCTTTGTCAATGCCGACACGGACGGCCTCCCGGCAGCATGTTGCAGCCTCCTTCCTCCAAGTCAGGCCTCATCATATTATCCCCGTGGCGCAAACTGCAGCCATGGCCGTCTTAAGGGGCCTTCAGTTCATCCAGCCGTTGATGTGCGTGTCATCCAACAGGCAAGTCCTTATCTGTCGACGCTTTACAAATCACAGCGCAATTCTTCAGATCTTCGAGAGATTGCAGTGAAAATCAATCTGGCGAACGGATGGACGTGCAAAAGTTTGCGGGTGAGTGTTGGGCGGAGAGGCGGGTGTCGGCTCTGTCGGTGCGAGACTGCGGGGTTTTCTGGTGGCCTGCCTGCTCTGAGGAAACGAGGTTCTCGACCACCAAGAGTTCGCGACCCTCATCAAAGATCCGCAGGCGTTCTGCGGGGTTCCAGGGCAGTGCATGGATTGTGCGCTCTGGCAGATGTTGTTTTTGGAGTGTATGTAATATCAGTCCGATGTTACACGAGGGCAACACCCTGTCGGCAATCTTCTGGTCTTGATGGGTTTCTGAGAACCATTGGCCCAAAGCCGAACTTCACACGGCAGGTCGTGGCCAAGATGGAGGATCTGGGCGTGACCCTCCCACTACAAGAACTGGAGAAGGCAGAAGATGTTGTGCAAACGGTTTACTCTCCGGTTTCCGAAATCCAACTCAACTGCCACGTTTTCAGATTGGAACATGCGTGTAGTCTTTTGGCGCAGATTCATCCAATGTCTTTGCCAACTCGGTCACCCCAACAAGCAGGTCTGTTCACTCTCACAGCTGCAGATTCCTCCTTGCCGTGTCAAGAATCCGGCCTTGCCGGAAGCTATTCCCAACCCTCGGCGTTAGCCACGATCATTTTCTTAGCATGCCAAACAGGCAAAGCATCGTGATCAGAAACACCTGATGCACCGCGTCAAACACCCAGTTGAAGTGTGGTAGAAGAGCCAGAGTGTATTCCTACAGCGAGGGCGGCACATGTACAGGAAGCTTCCAGCGCTCCGGCTTCGACGGTCTGGAAGTCCCTGTTCTTTAACCAGACTTCCCGTAGCATACAAAATACTGAATACTCATTCAAAGGTAGATGCATGCATATTGACCCAGGAGAGAAATAGGTTGATCTTATAGGTGTTGCCGTTGCTGGCACACCGTGCTTGACGCGGACACCCCTTCGCAGCTCAGACCGGGAATTCAATTGAGGAGGCAGACTCCCAACTTCTCCGGCGTAAATTCGATCTTTCTCTTTGGGACGAAACAAGACCCTCAATTCTTACTGCTTTTAGGGATCTATTGTGTAGTCCCTTAGCTGCAAAGTATGGTCACGGATCTCTTGGCTTCCGCCAGGCTTTCGCCATGTTGGATGTGGACGAAGATGGTGAGCTGTCTATCGACGAGTTCACCTCCGGCCTCTCCCAACTCCAGGAGCCGGAGTTTCGACATCCTTAACATGCGGAACGCTGAGTTGAGGTTATCTTCAGCCATTCGCAGGGCGCTGCTTATGCTAATCTGAAGAGAGCCAGCAGTAGGACTCAGACATGCATGACATGCACTGTGTCGGGTTACTGTCGTGCACTCCCAAGGAATCTTGCCCTCCCTGAACAGACAAACCAACACTGTGTACAAGCCGGAGCATATGGGTGGTTGTCAAAATGATGGTCCCTTTTTGGGTCCCTATGAAAATACGGCACCCATTATTTAGGGTACCCAAGAAGGGAGCATAATTTTGACAACCACCCATACGGGAGCATAGCAACTCTATGCAGGATCAGACCCAGGGCTTTCTCAGTGTCAAGACCATCTCCAGGAGACGCTGAACACAAAGCATGTTGTCTCCCTCGACTACGGCCTCCAGCGAGTCTCGACTCAGGTGACGAAGAGGCCTTGGGCCTGGGCTTCTCCAGCGTAAGTTTAAGTGATACAGCTCGAAGACGATTGCGTTTTGGCCTCTTTACCAATGATGGTGGCAGGTGGTTTCAGATGAGAGCCTTTGCTTGCAAAAGCCCCGCATAAACGGATGGAGCTTGCTTTGCTTTTGCAGACTGTTTGAGTGTTTGTTGGGGGGTTTAGGGCACCTGGGCCTGAAGGGCGGAAGTCTGAAAAGGTGCAGGCTAAAACAAGCCAGTCATTAGTGTAAGGGCATACTAGACCTTGGAGAAAGCTTCTAGTCCCAAGCTTCATACCACAGTAAGCAACAGATGTAGGTCTTGTTGAAGCGCTTTTTGCCGCCATCTTCATCGTCGGACGTTAATCGCGTCCCTGAACACTCCCTCCCGAAGCCCGTCGGAATCTGTACCTTGTTGCAGGCTGGAACACCTAGAGCACACGGTGACGGAGCGGAGTGAGCCTTGCCTGCCGAGATGGGTGATGGGCATACCGGGCGTTGATTGTCCCTTTTGGGGGTTGGACTGGGGGGCACAAGAAGGGACCACTGCAGATCATGAATTGCGGACATTGTTGCTTTGCAGATTGCAAGGTGTAATGTTCATTTCAAAAGAAGAAACACCTCCCCCCAAGGATAAGAATGTGAGCCCCAGCCCCTGCAATCAGAGACCCCCCAGCTGCCAGGATTAGAGGCCCAAGAAGCCTTCCACTGTGACGCACTGAAGTCAAGCTAGAGTTCGAATTTGGGTTTGCTTGGCCAGCGGGGTCTTCTTTCAGCTCATTTGACCTTTCATCTAGGCAACATTTTGGTTATTTCTGTTCTGCTCCGGCCGCCTGGATTCTGCAAGTATGATGGGCGGGTGAGGGTTCTTTAATTGGATTTTGCAACTGCGCGGTGGTTTCTTAATAATTTCTTAAGTTATATGACGTTGACAATTACTGTAATACACGGTCGCCCTTGCTGTCGTTGATCCAGGTCGATACTCAGACGATAACAGACGTCTTGTCCGCATTGTCCCAGGCGTCGGAGAAGTAATCGAACGTTCACGTCACCTCTATAGCAGCAGTATGCAGCAGAAGGTAGCGTGGCTTTGCCCTTGAGCCGTGACGAGATGCTGCGCCAACGGTAGCCACTGCCTGAGGATGCCATCGCACACAGTGTGGACAAGCTCGCAACTGCCGTGGCAGAGCTCACTGACACTCTGAAGGGATGGCGTCAGGACCCAAAATAGTCACTGTCTTTGCAACTGCGTTCGGCTCGAAACGAGAATCCCAAAGCATAGACCAAGTGATCTCAAATATAGTAATCAGAGCATGAAGTCGAAACGGCTGAGTGCTGAGGGTCTTTGAAAATTCTCAGACGCAGTGCACTGAGTCGAAGCTGGCTGCAAGCGCCACATTGACGTCTGAAACCCTGAAACAGCCAAGCACAGCAAAGTTGAGAAATGTTTGGTAGTCACTGGTGGACATGATTACGGTTTTGCGTATGTTGGTGCACACTTGCTGGGTCAAGCCGAAGAAGCCGTCCCTGAATCAATAGGCAACATCGTTGTGTGAAAGAGTGACATGAATGGATGGTCCGGGCATGTCAAGTCGGAACAGCCGCATGAGGGCAGTTGTGACTTTCCCCATCTTTGCCACCGAACCGCTCGAAAGCCTGGCTTCGGTACTTGTTGGAGTTATTGCAGCCGCCAGGATGCTTCAACCGGATCGAGGGATAGCAAGCGGTGGCTTGGCATGGGGCCAGCTGCGTGACAGAGGCTGGTTTGCTCCCATTTCAGCATTGATTGGTGTGCTCACGACCTTTCGTTTTTCGCTCTTCTGGATCCATGTCGTGTCCATGCTTGTAATTTGAGACTGCTGTGAATTTGGCAGTGTGGTCTTCCCAGCAGCCAGTAGTGTATTTTGAGCTTCAGCTCCACTTGGAGTTTATGCTGGAGTGGAATGAACCTTCATGCTCGAGAAAGTGCCGGCCCTTGAAGGCCCAGTGACAAAAGATGGCCAGCTGAGCGCAGAAACCAACCTGCATTCACTCAGACCATAAAGGTCCGCGGTCAAGCGGCTTTCTCGGATTTCAAGAGTTTTGTGTTATGCGTCTGGCATTGCTCTCAAGAGATCAGCTGCTGGTAGCATCGTTTTAGACGTTAGGCTTTCCTCGATCCACGCCCTGGTTCTGCGGACCTTGCCAATGCACGAAAGCGAGCAGAATCACCTCGTACCGCACACAAGTCTCGCGTGCCGTAGACACGCACATATATCTCGCAACAACAGGGCCTTGCACGCCAAACACGGGGACCGCAAGCTAAACTGCTATGATAAGATGTGACAGTTGTCGACGGTCGAGCCTTTGGAGCTAAGTCTTTTCGTTTGGTGCAGTGCAGGAGAAAGCCCTAGCGAGACATGCAGTGACTGAGTTTTTGATGAACATGTCTTGGGTCCTCTCGTAAAATTTTCTGGTTAAACATCCCACCTGAAGGACGGCACACAATTACGGACAGGGAGGATCCAATTTCTTGCCCCGGGGTGGTGAAAGTGCCGCCCCGCCGGATCTGTTGCACGACGACCGGGCAATCACGTAGAATCAATGTACAAGGCAAGGTCTGAAAGTCGCTGCAGAATACCAAGCGTAAGGCGTGGAGGCTCGAGTTCAAGACTCGGTTTCCCACCCTTACGAGCTGCGCACCTGGCACTGTGGGGTGCTGCAACATGCTGCAACTCAATCCTACTAGTTAGTAATGGTTGTCTCGGCAACATGAAGATCACAGGTCCGGTTTGTTTCGCCAGACAACGCCATTCGGGTGTGGACAGTAAATCTCTCTCTCCAGAGAAGCACTTCTGGGCGGCGGCGCAGAGCAGTATCCTTTAGCCGTCGCACGTTTTCTGTTTACATTACCTTGGAGGAGCATCGAAGACCACAGATCTCAAGCCAGAGCATATAATTGTTGTCTAGACGGTTGCACGAACCTGAGCAGTTCACGTGATGCAGACGAGTTCTACGAAAGAGGCAACCTACGGCCGCCACAGCCTTTAGCAGAGCAATTGCGTCGACTCGCCGTAGCCGGCCAAGAGTGCCGCCTTCCTCGACCAAGCAGGGCTTTGTGAATGGGCCTTCCGAGTAACGTATGTGACAGGCCATTGAGACAAGAGTGAACCCTCTTTCCGAACCCTTGCTTGGTCCCGACCTCCTCAACAGTCAGGAATCCAATCATGCTAGTGCCAGTACCAGTACCACATACTAGTACTATAGTACTGATAGTACTGTTGCCACCACCACCACCATCACCTACTACGCACGTACTACGTATACTACATGGCACATCATGCTACGTACTGTGTACTGCGTCCTACTGTACTACCTAGTACGACTACCACTACCGCTTCCACTGCTCCTGCTCTTGGCTACTGCTGCTGCCACTGCCA
>BGNK01006875.1:6874-22573 GCA_003297005.1 Symbiodinium sp. clade A Y106 | reverse complement strand
TTGCGTCGGTCCTACGAACCTGCTGCGGACACGGTCTCCTGGATCGAAGACTACATTGCTGGCAAGTCTACCGAAGGTCCTCGGGCCACAGCAGTTAGGTTTTGGCAGTGCAGGCCCACAGCGGTCGCCCATGCGCCACAGCCGTCTCACCCGCACGCTCTTAATTCAGCAATTTTGGACGCGCCCTAATGAGGGCACGGATGTCCGACCAGAACCAGAACCAGACACCGGTTTGGGGTTCCTGATTATAATCAAAACCTTATCCCAAGTATCAAAGCCCCTATGTTACACCCCGAGGGTTCAAAGGTCGCGAGCCCTACACCCTAAACCCCTAAACCCCAAACCCCCAAACCCCTAAACCTCAAACCCTAAACCCCAAACCCTAAACCCCTAACCCCTAAACCCCTAAACACCTAAACCCTAAACCCCAAAACCTAAACCCCTAAACCCTAAACCCCTAACCCCTAAACCCTGAACCCCTAACCCCTAAACCCCTAAACCCCAAACCCCTAAACCCTAACTCTGAACCCAGAATCTGAAGGTTCTACGAAGGTTTGAGGGCTTTGAGCCAGGATCAAAGTCTCGGCGACGATGATGTTGGAACCCGTCCAAGAAAACTTCGCCACCTCTGCACTCGAGCTTTGAGGCTTGAGGTTTAGGGTTTAGGGTTTGAGGTTTAGGGTTCAGGGAATTCTGAATTTAGGGCATTTGGTCTAGGCTTCGAGCTTGTATGCAAGTTTGAATTTATGGGTTTCCCCTAAACCCCGTCCCTTAAACCCTAAACCCTCAACCGTGGTTTAGGGTTCTGGGATTTCCGAGTTTGGGGATTGGGGTGAGGGCTGGGATTTGGAGCTCAAACTTCCGAAGGAAAAACTCCTGAAACCCTAAGCCCTAGCAAGGCTTGGACCATAAATTCCGAAACTCTAAAACACACCCTTTGCAGAACCCCCTAATCAATAAAAGGACCCCTAAAAGGCACCCCACTGTAGGGAGCTACCAATGTTAGGGTTTCCCTAGTGTTTGATATAGAGCCTTCATCCCGGAACCCTACACCGCCAGAAAACAACTTAATCCAAGAGGGTCCATGAATACTCCCACTATGGAATTAAGGCCCCAAAACCATAAATAGGGATGGTCTTATGAGACCTAATTCCATAATGGTAGTGTGTATGGACCCTCTGGGAATTTCAGCCACTAAAACAGTCGAGTCTGCAGCCACGACACTGATCCCAGGGCATCCAAGGGTCCCGTTGCATTGGGCTCTTGGAGGTGCCCGCGTAAGTGAAGCTGCGAAAGGGAGCCTTCGTTTCGGGCTTCCCTGTTTCAGGGTTCCTTGCCGGGTTCCTTTAAAGCTTGCTTCAAGGGTTGCGTCCAAGGGATCCTGTAAGGGTTCGTTTAAGGGATTTTTTAAGGGTTCCTATCAGGGTTGCTTTGAGGGTTCCTTTCAGGATTCCTCGAAAGGGCTCCTCCACAGGGTCGTTTTTTGGATTCCCACAAGGAACCTTTTCGGGTTCTATAAGAATTTTGAAGTTTTGAATTTAGGGTTGGTCGTCTCAGAGTGACGATGGGTTCAAGACTGGCGAGTGTGATTCTGTCATTATTGAGCTCTCGTGCTCTCTCTTGCCATATGGTGGCAATTGAGAAAAAATGCTGCCCCCAAATCCCCAAACCTGAGACCCCGAATCTCAAATCAGCAACAAACTCCTCGGACCTCTAAACTATCCGAACACCCAACAAAATTTAAAATCCTCGGACCTTTATCAAAAAAAACCCAAAACCCTTCAAACACCCGAATGCCAACTCCGCAAAGTCCGAGGGGGCCAAAGTGCCGCATCACACCCCGAAGTATTGAAACAGTCAGTCTCTGTTTCTGGCGTGCAAACCTTGCAGCTGAAATTCGTTTTACCAAGTTCAAGAAAATACCCGAAACCACAAAAAAAATCTGAGATCCGTGGCGTACTATGCTATAATTGCAATAAGGAACCCCAAATAGCATTGGTAACTATTTGGGCCCCTATAGTAAGTGCGCCCGATGGGTTACGATCCGAGCCAGGCGGCTTCCGGAGAGCGCACGGAAGAGCAAACGAAGGGCGTCCCAGGACCAGCGACCAGCGCACAAGGAGAGCTCCTGAGTAAAAACGAATGTAGACTATAGACGTGCACATACAAGCACGGTACTATATGCCATTTTGCCTGAGTGTATACATATACATGTACATATATATATGTGTGTGTGTGTATGGTTATGAATTATGTGTATATATATATGCACACACACACACCTTTGTATTTTTGGACTGGCATCCACATGTCATGTATGCATATGTATACACGTGTGCATACAAGCCTGCATACATGTACATGCGTATTCCGTAGAACATATACATAGTCTCAGCGAGAGAGCGCGAGAGAGAGAGAGAGGGTGTGTTTGTGTCGATTTGCAATGTTTCGATCAGAACGAGGGTTCTGCTGCATTGTCGGAAGTGTTTCGCTCAATTCGATACCCTTGCTATAGGTAGAACCCTGCGAAGGCTTTGGGGCCCATTCTACTATACTTATGATGAGGAACCCCAAAAGTGTATAGGTACTTACTAAGGCCCCATATACAGCCCCTAAACCCCAAGTGCTAGAGTTCCCCTCGGTCTCCTTCAGATTCCTTCCTGCGCCGGAGCCGCCCACGTCGAAGCTAAGCGCACTCAGCAACGACTGAGCCTCGTCCGCACACACCGGGGGCTTTAGGGTATACCTTAACCCTGAAGAACCTACCTTTTTGAGGATCATATATGGAAATCATAATAGGGAACCCTAAAAAGGTAGGTTATTCAGGGTTTAGGGCTTAAGGCTTTGAGACTGTAGGGTTCGGATGTTAGGATTTCGGGCTGTCGGGCTGTAGAGCATAGGATTGTAAGCTGTATGGTTTAAGGTTCCCCAGAGAGCCCAATACCCCTTAATTAAGGAATATGGCTTAAATTATATAGGGCTTCATATTCTGATTTAAGCTATATTCCTTAGGGGTATTGGGCTCTCTGGGTCAGGGGCGTGAGGGAAGATTGTAACTAGGGGGTGACCCCCTTTCTGAGTTTGTAAGGGAAACAACTGCTGGAAGCAGAAATTGTTAATTCTGAGTGTCGATGGGTTTCCTGGAGTCTTCGTTCTAGTGTGTACAATTGTCTCCTGTGGTTTGAAAGGGGCTTTTTGAATATCTTTGGTTGAGGATGGGATGGGGTCGAAGTTCAGGGGAGGTTTCGGGGCCTTTGGGCGTTAAGGTTTGCATTGAGGGCTCCAGGGCCTGTGGGCGTTCAAGGCTTGCAACTCCCGAACGCCAGGACCCTAAATCCCGGAAGCTTAGGTAAGCAACTCTCAACAGAAGCTCGGGCAGTTTCAGGGTTTTCAAAGTTGCCATTGCCGAATGTAATGATACGAGCACCCGAGGCCATAATTCAGCCGCCTCGAAATCCACACGAGAACCAATAAAAAGCCCTAAAACTCCCAAACCGCGAAACCTCCCCAAAGCTTCCTCCTTCGACCCCTGAAAGACAAAACACAAACTACCAAGTATAAGAGTCGATACAATACGTCCCCAAACCTACTCTCATTGTCAAGGTCCCTTTGCTAAACCCTTATAGCGACCCTTATAATAGGACCCATTAAACGGAAACCTTAACGGAACCCTATTCTAACTGTTAAGGCGCCAAAAAAACCCAAACCATAAACCTGGCAATCGACAGCGGTCCACCTCTGTGAGGCCGAGATCTCCGTCTGCAGAGGGCATCCGAATCGGGCTCACGTAGATGTCCTTCTGAAGGAAGGGAGTTATAGGGTTTTAGGGTTTCGGGTTTGCGGATTTTAGTGCTTTAGGGGTACAGGGTGTTCCTAGGTTTTGAGCTTCAGAACTCCAAGATTTCAAGGCTTTGTGTGTTGGGCTGCCTCCTTCTATCGTTCTAACGACACGATACCAGTTTATCTAATATAGGCTGATAAAGTACCATATGGGGTTTTCCGCAAATAGGGGACGGTAATATAGTACCCTAAATAATGGGATCCTTATTATAAGGACCCCCAAAATAAGGTACCCCGAATTTTCGGAAACTCCCATATGGATGAAACCAAGTCAGCTGCCGTAGTTCAGGAGAGTTCAGGGCTGGAGAGCTTTGGGGCCGAGAGAGTTTAAGGATGACGGCATTTAGGGTTTAGGGTTTAGGGAGAGTTTATTCCATCATGTCCTCCAGATGTAGGCTTAAACCTCATAGAACTCACTATCACTAAACCCTGAACACCATGAACATCCTAATCCGAAACTCTCAAAACACGCGATCCTCCACGGGCAGCATCGCCGCAGAGCCCTACACCTGTTATTACTGTAACCCACTTTAACATCTATCATCAAACCCTGCAAAGGAATAAACCCTGAGAAACCCCAGACAACTGGTATGGAACCCTACCCTATAAACAGCATGTGAAACAACCCCTGTAGGAAACACCCAAAAGGACCAGTCCATAATCGATAAAACTTGTACTTAACAGAAACCCCTAAACCCTAAACCCGTATAGAACCCCTTCTTAACAGAAACCCTCAAAACACCATGGTCCTCCAAATGCAGCAGCTGGAGGTTGGCCGAGTGGCGCAGAATCTCGAGAATGTGGGGAAAAAGCTGGCGGAAAGCACCGGGCTCATAGACTCTCCTTTGGGAAAATGTCGTTAGGGTTTAGGGTTTGGGGTTTAGAGCTTTGGGAGGATTCCTATTTAAGGCTCCTTTCAGGGTTCCTTGCTTTTCAGAAATTGGGGAGACTCTTCTTAGGAGGATTTCTTTAAGGCTCCTTTCAACGGTCCTTCATTGCTTGTTTGGGGCTTAGGGGTGTTTTCCGGGAGGTTGCTTAAAGGTTCCTTCACAGGTTCCTTTAAGGGCTCATCGGGGTTCCTGTCAGGGTTCCGTGGAGGGTTCCTCTAGGGGTCCTTTAGAGGGTTCCTTTGTAGAAGGTTTGGGTGGGGTTCCTTTCGAGTTTCCTTCTGGGTTCCTTTAACTTTAAGCGTTCCTTTGAGGGTTCCTTCAAGGCTTCCCATTCCTTGATAGCCTGAAGGGTTCGATGAGGGTTACGCTTCATCCTTTCGTTTAGGGCTGAGGGCATTCAAACAAGAAGTTGATCGAAGAGCCGTGGCTCAGCGACAGCAGCGGAGCACGTGAAAGGCCCCTCAACCAAGTCGCCACGTCCTGCTTGCGGTGGGAAAAAATGCCACGGTCTGCCCATAGGCCCCAGAGTAGTTCCTTTTTGGGGCTCATATTTGGAATCCTATATAAGGTAATCTCAAAAACGAACTACTATGGGGCCTATGGTTTTTTTTTTTTTTCGGGCTGGGCTTGGGACATTGGCCAGGGTCTCGGGCTGTGGCTGAAGGTCTAGAGTTTGCATCAGAAAGGGACCGTGAAATTCATATGGGTAGTTGTCAGAATTATGGTCCCTTTTTGGGTACCCTAAAGAATAGGTGCCATATGGGACCTAGAAAAGGGACCATAATTTTGACAACTACCCATATCACGGCGATCGGGAGTCATGGTGATTACGTCCTGCTTTTGTCGGGTTGATGACGCTCGGGGATGCCTTTCTCTCACTGGCCCAAAACCCAAGGGAATAAAAGTTGAAACTTTCAGAATCGACTACCTGATAAGAACCCCAAAAGTTGAAAAGTTGAGTTTACAGCCAATAAGCTATTTCTGAACCCTCAACCCCAAAATCCAGGCCCAGGTGCCCCTATCGCTGGCCCCTTCGAGACCCCATTCCCGAATCCCAAAGCCCTAATTCTAAACCCCCCAAGACCTAATAACCGCGGCCTTGTTAACTAAAGAGCACGCTTTTGAGTGGAATGTTAATTAGACTTCAGAGTCCTCCAGCAGCTCCGCACGTTCCACTTGTGGTCCAAGTCGGCTGAGCTGGTTCGTCTCAGTCCGGAAATGAAGTGCGTAGTCTCCGTTCTCAAAGCTTTGCCTGCGGTATACGGCTTATATATGGTTCAGGGCTTTTGGGGTTTAGGACCCTTCGGGTTTAGGGTCTTGCGGTTTTCATCGGGTTTAGGGCGATTTTTCGTCGTGTTCAGGGCTTGGGGCTTTGCGGCTTAGCCCGGTTGGTGTTTAGGGCTTAGGGCTTCGAAGGCTGCAGTACCTTTGCCTGCTTCAAGTTGCTGGCGGAATTGTCGTGGGTTGAGGCTTCAGAATTGATTTTAGAGTTCAGCTTACAGGTTCAGGAGATAGAGACTATGGGGGCGGGGTGGCTTATTGGATCTTCTGCACAGGTGCAGGGAGTTGTTGGACGAAATTAATGTAAGTCCAAACCACGGGAATGATTATCCTTTGCCAAAATTCAGTGAAACCGTGAAACCGATGAAACCGATGAAACCGATGAAACCGACACATTACCCTAGTTGTTAAAGCCTCCATATTGGCTTGAGGTCGCATGCCTTCAGAGCAATCGATTTGGCAGTTCTATGCGTTTGGGGTTCAAGGATTCAAGGGTTTAGTTTTTCAAGGTTGAGGTGTCATGGGGCTTAGGGTTCGGGGCTTCAAACCCAAATCCTGTACGAAACAATATACGCATCGTTCATAACTCCAAAGTCTAAATCTCGGAACTCTTAAGGGTCAGCAACCATATAGGACATAAACATATCCAATCTGGCTTTGAAAACCTCGGAAGACAGCTAACACAATGGAGTTTGATAGGGTCTAGGGCAAACCCTCTGCAATACACGTTAAAATCCTCGAAAACCCAATAGACAATAGACGGCTCCCTTAAAGGATCTCTTTAGTTTGAGGCTCCTTTTAAAAGAGCCCCTAAACACCCCAACCCTGAACCCTAAACGGCCCTAAACCCTAAAGTAAAAGCCTAAACTCAAGAATCTGAAACCTAAACCTTCAACCCGACCCACCCAAAACCCCAAACCCTAAACCCCCCTCCTCCCCCTTTCTAAAACCCTAAACTTCCATACATCCCCAAGGATCCCTTGAAGGAACCCCTGGGTGGTGCGATGGGCTTCGGTCTGCGCCTCGTCGTCCTGGAAGCCCGAGAAAGCCTCCATGCGCTCCGGGGCCGGAGCAAACCTTTAAGGGGCTCTTTTAGCTCAAAACTCTACGCGAACTGCGCACGAACAAGAAACCATAAACAAGAAACTTCACCTGAGAAAGCTCTCGCACAGAAAAACATCAGGGCCACTCCAACAGCTTCTGCTGCGGTCTCAGGGACCACTGCTTGCCACGTATCTGCAGATCTGTTCATGGCATGACATGGCATCGAGCGCAGCTGTGAAAAGTGCTTTCGGGTTCGGGTGTTGAGGGCAAAGGGTTAACGTCGCTGCATCTTGACAAAGAGACTAAGGCCATACTCCGGCTCCGGCGACTCAGGTTACAGCAGTGGGTGCCTTTTTCGGGTTCTTTGATATGTTGTCCTTATGTATGTGGGGTTAAAGTCGTGCTGCGGTTTGGGGGTTTCGGTTTTAAGGTTGAAGTTTTAAGATTTGGGGTTTATAGGGTTTATAGGGTATGGTTTGGGCTTGACATTTCATGGGTCTAGACAGTCTTCACGCGTGCAAAGCAGCTGCGAACGCAAAGGAGTGACATGCGAGAGCCCTTTGCAATGTTTGCTTGGCGGTCCAGGGTACTTACACCTGCAGTAGGGCACTGAATAAGAAAGGAAATAGTACATACCGTTGCAGTAAATACTCCCTGAAAACGTAAGGTCCCTATATAGCACCTTGTGGCCCAGTGACACTCTGCTCTTCACCCGAACTGGGGCTTTCATCACAAGAGACCACCAAGAAGGACGCCAGATAATCGGATTGAATTTAGTGAAGTAGGTGGACGGCCAGGCTTCGGTTGATATTCATCATCCGAGGAGCCCGTGTCAGGCTTCTGCCTCAGCTCTCTCTTACTTTTCGGGCCAATCCACCGGGCCAATGAAACCGGGACGGAGGTCCTCGCGATGCTCCGCTTCGAGCTCACCATCCCTCAAATTGCGCAAGCGCTCAGCCCCCGCAATCCTTAAAGCAGCCCTGCCGACCGCAAGCATTCTTCCGTACTCTTATCGCTAGAGGCGGCAAGGGCACGGTGTCGGGTATCTTGCCCTGCAGATACTCTCGGAAGAGCACGCTCATCATCGCGAAGCGACTGTTCGGATGAAGCGGCTCTTCCTTGAGCAGAAGCCGGCAGAACTCCCCGGAGCCTTCGCCGAATTGGGTACGTTGCGTCCCCAGTGCAGGTAGCACTCTCCTTGCAGTTGCGAGGGCAAGGAGGCCCCGGCTTTTCATCCGACAACCCTTGGATACGTGCAACCGCGCTCTCTCAGCCGCGAGAGCTTCGTGCAATCCAGTGCAGCTTGTGGTACGGCAGAATTCTGCACCCTCGCCCTGCCCTTGGACCGCCACATTCAGTAGGTCTTCAGGAGACGGGTGCGCTCTTGCACACACTCGGCCATTTTCTGTTGCACGGCATTCATGTTCGGACCCTCTAGCAACGGCAACCCTTGCCTCAGCTTCTCAGCTGCTTCCGCCAGGACGTCGTCCTCTTGGGCACCGGCGGCACATGCGGCACAAGCTCACTCGCTCTCCCCATCTCTCCTCTTCTCTCCTTCGTCTCCTCCTCTGTCTGTCTTGTCTCATGCTGGCTCATGGATGTGGCGCTGCACCACCGTGAGCCTGTCGCCGATCTCCATCTTCTCCAGGTCTCCGTTCACGAGGATTTCGCTGGATGGGATCTGTTAGGTTCTAGTATGCTTGCGAGGCTCGACATTATGCGGGCTGTAATAAGGTCCGTGCAGCAAGTCTTCTGCCAGTGCGTCGGAGGTCTCGGATCGCGCGGTCGCCGTCCGATGCCTCCTGCCATTATTCTTCGGGGGCACGGCCGCCCTCGCGGCTGACGACTTGCCTCGAGGTCGTCGAGCAGGGGGTTTGGGGCCGCACAGCCGCTGCCATGCCTCTGCCATCCTGACGTCCTCGGACAGGTCCGGAGCATGAAGCATCCGAGTCTCGAGCACACAACTAGCGACGCTCCAGTATATGCTATTCTACTACAGCAGACGCAGCACGTGCAGCTCAGCCACTTCCAGGACCACCACATCGACTTCCAACTCAGTCTTCTTGTCTTCAACGGGAGCTGTGGCTGAGTTCGCGCGTCGGGACTTTAATTGGCAATCCATCATGTCCTCAAGTCTATACACAGCTTCGAGTGGCGTGCAGGGGCAGGGGGCGGCATCGGCAGCGGCCGGAGGAGACCTATAATCCCTAGTCCTGTCGCATCTCCGGGAAAGCCTGCTAGCCTTTGCTTTCCACGGCACAGCCGGCGGCGTTGGAATCTGGACCGTGACCCGAGCCACTGAGCACTGCAGCTTCTCGTGCTTTCCGCGGGCGGCTCTGTACATGGTCTCCATGATCATCTACAGTGCCTGACCCGATGCCGTGCGGCAACACGGTCTCCCACAACGTAGTCCTTGGCTCGACACTTGCAAAAAAGGCTCTCGCTGAATTCAGATGCACCTGCAGACTACCAACCGTACCCCCCAGCCTGGATCTCCGTGCGGGCCGTGGCGGAAGCAGCGGCCATGGTAGCTGGAGTCTGACTAGGAAGCAAGGAGTGCTGTTGCTGCAAGGGCTTGGAGCCGAGCAGTCCGGAAGATGCTGGCTCTGCTGCAACCATGCGGTGCACATGCTGGTAGCAGCTCACGCAGACACTAGGACTTAGGACGTTAGCTGGCATTAGCTTCTAAAGTACACGGCATCTTACGTCCACAGAACCTCGGATGGAAGTTCTTCGATCGAGACCACTGTGCTGCGCCACAACCTCCGCCCTGCTTTGAAGGGGTGTTGCCAAAGCAAGTCCTTGGAGAGCGCCAGATCAAAGTCGAGTGGGCGCCCTCCAGGGACCTCCTCCTTCTGTCGCTGCCGCCGCTGCAGTCTTCTTCCAGCCATTCGGCAGGCCCCGTGCACTGCCAGGACCAGCATGCTCCAGCAAGCTATTTGCTCGACACTTTTTCCCTCCTGCCTCGACGTAGTCGGCCTCCTAGAAGGCCAGCTCAACGTCTCTCTTTGTCTCCCTCTTCCCCACCGGCCTGTCCAAGTCTTAGGGTTGAGGCTAACCGGACCTTCAGTAAAGGCTCCATTAACAAGGTACCCCTACCTTAAGCAGCCCCATATGGGAGTTTTCTAAAATAAGGTTGGGGGCCTTACAATACGGGTTCTGCTATTTAGAGTACTATATCAGGGTGCCCTATTTTCGGAAACCCCCATGCATAAACTATGCTAGCGGAACCCCTGATCCCTGATGGAACCTTGAAGCAAAACCATGAAGCCAAAGCCCTAAAAAGCAGAAAAAAAACACAACTCTGAACTCTAAACCTTCTATAAAAGCCATAAGATCTAGGAACTGTTCAGGGAACCTTTCCATGAATCCTCAAACCAAACAGCCCCTGAGAAGCAGACGAAGACTGGTAGCGCCAGAAGCTCGTGGGCGAAAGACAACCAACCCTGGCCGGGGTTAAGACTTTAGGATTAAGTTAGAGATAAGGCTTTACTTAACCTTTCTCGTTTTCCCTCCGCTCACATACCTGAACCAAGGCTCCCTCCTGAAGCCTGAACCCCTGGATAGGCACCCCAAGTTAAAACAAACAGCATTTATGAAACCCTTAACCCGAGTGAGATCTTGAACCCGCAACGCCTGACTCCTAAATCCTATACATAAGAACGATCGTGACAAACAACAACCAGCTCCTTGGCTGGATGATGATGATGATGGTGATGATGATGATGCTGTTTGTCGAAAGTGTGACGATGATGATAATGATGATAATGACGATGATGGCGATGCTGATGACTTTGGTGATGGTGATGACTATGATGCTGCTGCTGATGATGATCGTCTTGGTGGTTTTGAAAATGCGGCAGATGCCATATTGCCATATGTGAACTCAGCAGTACCCGTTCGATACACATCGCGTGACCAACATCCCTAACTCAAGCGGGTGCTGGCTGTTATGCGTTTGTTTTTGTTGCTGCGAGTGCACACGGAGAACCACGTACTTACTTGCACAAAAGCACCCACAACAAAAATACGGTTTCCCCCAAACCACAATCGTGGTCCCAGTGACCTAGTGGTGTGAGGCGAAACCTGACAAACATCAGCCATGCATCCCAGCCTGCGATCCCAGCGACGCAAAAGCTGAAACCTTGGTTGAGCGGACGCGAATGCCAACACACTACTTGGAGGAGTATGGGACTTAGTAAGTGAGACTATAAGTACCTAAATAGGGGTTATAAGCATTTACATATATATATGTATATATATATACCCGAATAACAACCCGAGATACAAAAGTCCCAGGATACTAAAGCCCATGACCCTGGGAAGCCGTAATCCTTATAGGTCCGTCATAAGTCCCTTTTACGGAGCCCTTTAAGCACGGTTTAGGGTTTAGGGTTTAGGGATAGAGCTTACTAACCCCCTTCGAACTCCCGAAGTGTTGGAGTTTACCGTTTGGCATCCTTATAGATCCAGTTAAAGGCTCCCTTATAGGTCCTTTTAAAGGAACCCTTATAGATCCTTGCAAAGGAATCCTTAATGCTTCATCCTGCTAGCCTCCTAACCCTATGGCAATGTCAGAAAAAGAGAGGTCCCTGCCGAGGAGGCTGTCTTATGCAAGGAACGGTTTAGGGGTTTAGGGTTGAGGAGTTTAGGGTTGAGGGTTTGGGGTTTGGGGTTTAGGGTTTGGGGTTTAGGGGGTAGGGGGGGTTTGGGGGTTTACGGTTTAGGGGTTTAGGGTTGAGGGATTAGGGGCACCCATGCCCACAACAGTTTAGACAAGAAGCCCCAACAACCAAAGGCAGTAGAGCTTTAGGGTTTAGGGTTTATGGTTTAGGGATTTGGGCTTTGCTGGTTTACGATTTTTGAGTTCAGGGTTTAGGGTTGACACATCAAAGTCAAAGTCCCAGTAGTAAGCCCAGGGCCAAAACCCTAAACCCTAAACCCCTAAACCCTAAACCCTACACCCCTAAACCCTAAACCCCTAAACCCCTAAACCCCCAAACCCTAAACCCTAAACCCCTAAACCCTAAACCCCAGGAGTCGCGGGTTTCGGCTCTGGCTCGGGGCCCTAAACCCTAAACGCTTCGGTTGAGGGTTGAGGCTCCGGGTTGGGAATTTCGGGTTTACTCGGTTTAGGGTTTAGGGTTTAGGGTAGGGGCAGGGGACTCCGTAAGTAGGTTATAAGTAGAGTTATAAGTGCCCTAAATGGAGTTACCCTAGTTATAATCCTACTTAGAACCAACTTACTAAGTCCCCTGCCCCTTCAAGTAGGGTTTACCGGTTTGCTCTGAGAAAGACAGGCCCCGGCATGCTTCGATGCTTTTCAAAGAAGCCCTACTGCACCCCTCAGAATGTAGAGTTGTAGATAGCCTCAGCCTTACCTTAACCCTGAAGAACCTACCTTTTTAAGAACTTATATAAGGAAATCACAATAAGGAACCCTAAAAAGGTAGGTTCTTCAGGGTTAAGGTAAACCCTAAACCCCTAAGCCCTGAAAACCCCTAAGCCCTCAAGCCGAGACCTTAAACCCTAAAACCCGAAACCTTAGGCGCCCGAAGCCCTACTACTCACTACTCCGAGCCCTGTAACCACAAGAAGCAGAACTCTGCCTTGGGACTTGGGACCTGCCTCCACACAGTTACAGTCTATAGTAGGGCTACTATTTGAGGCCTTATACTATACCTAAGCTAGAATTCAACCCTGAACCCCCAACTAAACCCTAAACCCTCACGGTGAGTAACCTGAAACCCTAAACCCTAAAACCCTCAAACCCAAAACCCTCACGGTGAGTAACCCGAAACCCTATAAACCCTAAAACCCTCAATCCTAAACCCTCAGCCCTCTATTGCGCCTCAGTGGGGGCAGTATTATATCTCGGCCAGGCTGTAGATCACTTATAGAAGCCTTTAAGGAAGCCGTTAAGGAACCCTTTAAGTAATAAGGAGCCCTACAAGCATGAAGGAACCCTCTAGGCATTAAGGAACCGGACCCTTTTAAATGTTAAGGAACCCGATCAGCATTAAGGAACCCTTTAAGTATTAAGTAACCCTTTAAGGAAGCCTTTAAGGAAGCCTTTAAAGAACCCTGTAAGTATCGAGGAAGCCGTTAAGGAAGCCTTTAAGGAGCCCTTTAAGGATTCCTTTAAGGAGCGCTTTGAGTCTCTGCCAGGCTGCTGAGCACCACTGCCACGGCCCGGCGAAGGGTCCTGAGCTGCGGACCTGGGCGTTCTCGGAGCCCTTACAGGGTTTAGGGGTTTAGGGTTTAGGGGTTTAGGGGTTTAAGAATGACAAGAATGCAATAACAGTAATAAAGAGTAGTAATACGAATGATAATAAAGAGATAAAGCAATAAGAATGACAAGAATACAATGATAGTAACAATAATAATATTAAAGAACAGTAAATATAAAGCAAGAAGAACAATGGCAATATGAGAGAGTACGAGAAATACTAAGAAAGTGACATGTAATAGTAGCGGTAACAGTATCGACCGTCATTATATACTTCGGCCTTAAAGTAGTAACTATATACATTGGGGCCAAAGTATATACTATTTGGACATATGGACCCTTATACCCTAAACCCTTATAGGAACCCTTATGAACCCTTAAAGGCACCCCTTAAAGGAACCCTTATGAAACCCTTAAAGGCACCCCTTAAAGGAACCCTTATGAAACCCTTAAAGGCACCCCTTAAAGGAACCCGTAAAGGAACCCTTATAGAACCCTTAAAGGAACCCGACCGTCACCCACCTCTGTCAGGTCGCTTGGCTCGGGCAAGGCTCAGACTCCAAGACATCCGGTAACGGTTTAGGGTTTAGGGTTTAGGGTTTAGGTTTTAGGGTTTAGGGTTTAGGGTTTAGGGAACCCACATCCCCACGGGAGAGGTGAAACCGGGAGCCAAGCTATTCTAGGATGAATAGATGCGGGTTTAGTGTTAAGGGCTTTAAGGTTCAGGTTGGTTTAGGGTTTAGGATTTTGAGAGACTTTTGCCTGATATATTGGAAAACTAAGGTGTGAATACCATAAGGACCATCGAGCCATAGCAATACTGGTAGTTCTTTAAATTAGGGTCCCTTCTAGGGTGCCGGAAATTTTGTGGTGCCTAGCCTGAAAAGGGACCCTGATTTAGAGAACAACCCATCTGCATACCCTAAACCCTTAACGATTGAAGTCTTCCGACCCTGTTCTTAACTTCCGTGCGGTTGAATTCTCGTCGCTTGGATGCTTGTCGCCTTGAGGGTCTTTAGGTTTAGGGTTTGGGGATGTTTCGGGTTTTTTTTCGTTTTGAGTTGTGACGGGGGTTAGGGTTTGAGGTTTCGGAAATTTGGGTTTAGATTGTAGGGGCTTCGGGCACTGACATGTCATGCCGAAATTCTTTGAAAAGAATCCCCCCAAAATGATGTGAACCGCCGAGTGCAATCATAGATCTCTATATTAAAATAGATAAGTAAATATATATATATGTATATATATGTACATATGTACATACACACACACACACACATCCTGAGCACTCCTCAATGCCCTGGGGGCCCTGCACCTAAACCCTGGACCCATAACCGAAAATCTATACACGCCCAGCCTCAAACCCGAAACCCTAAACTCTACCCTGCTGGACCCGACAGGACAGGGCCTTTGTTTTCCGGGCATGTAGCCTGTGCTTTCATGGGTCACATACTAAACGTCTGTGTTGCAAGGTCCAGGTGGTCTACGTCCAAGCTACAATAAATAAAAGCGGTCGGAATACTATTCCTTAGGGTTCCTAGTTCATTTGTGGTATATTTACGAAACTACTCCCCCAAACCATGTTCCGGTTATTGAGACCCCTACATTGCATGATACAGTATTCCATTCCAGTCTACTCTATTCCCTAAACCCTAAACCCTAAACCCTAACCCCTAAACCCTAAACCCTATTAAACCCTGAACACATCTCTGCCATGCCCCAACCCGGCGCCTTCGCCTTCACTGTCAGAGGGTTGCCTCGGCGAAAACCCCATGAAAAAAATGGGGTGAATGGGGTTTAGAATTTAGGGTTTAGGCTTTAGGATTTAGGCTTTAAAGGTTTAGGATTTCTTGGATTAGGGTTTAGGCTCGAGGATTTAGGGTTTAGGGTTATCCACTCTATGAAGTAAACAGAGGATGTGCAGGATCCTGGGGGGCTGGTTCAAGGGCTCCTATAATCATAAGGACCTTTAGGGGGGTAGTGGGGGTAGAAGGCCTTAATACCCATAATAAGGACTTAATAAGGCCTGTTTAAGGAAGTATAGTCCCGTACCCCCCCCCTTTGAGATGTAACCTGGGCGTGTATCCCCTCGCAAGGCGTACAGGAACACAGACACACAGGAGTCTCCTTTTCCTACAGGCGCACAGCTGTAGTCAGTACTCTGCTAGAACCTTGAGCAACNACGTGAGACAGTAAGGGCACCTGGATGTGTAACATCAGTGTTTCAACCAGGCACAAATTTAAAAACACGTAGAACTGCATAGCCGTAGAGTCGGCAGTCTATATAGCCTGTTATCGCCCCAAGCGAATTAAGAGCGGAGTGATTGAGCTACAATGTGACTTGAGAGAACTGTACTTCTCTAACCTGGAGGCAGCTGTTATGAAGCAGACAAAAACAAACGCAACGGATCTTCTTTC
>BGNK01006874.1:8638-22574 GCA_003297005.1 Symbiodinium sp. clade A Y106 | reverse complement strand
CTTACCGTTCTTTTTATACCCACCCCAGAACGGCTTCAGAAGCAGTGCGACGAGTCCTGCGCCAAGCTGCGCCCGCGGTCGTCACAGCCATGCTCAAGGCTAAGCTTTCACATGCGCGGTTAGAAGCCGGAAGTGAAAGCAGACGTGTTCCTGTGCGGTCTTCACCCGAAGTGCAGCAAAGTGATACCGGGAAACCTTGGGAGGTCACATAAATCATTTTCCTGGCTTGCAAGGCCGTCATAGACAGAAATGAATTCGATGCAAGGGAACGGGGGGAAAAAACACACCTCAGCCTCAATTGGGCGAGCTTACTGCACCTCCTACTTAGGCCAAGGCAGACATGTTTTGCAGTGGACATTTGTTTTCCCAAACTTGCGAGTTTGAGCCGATGTCACAGATTGAGAAGCCATGTTGCGAAAACATGTTTTTATCTGCTTCTTTTTCTGAGCTTGAAGAACCGTTTTCGAGCACGTAGTAGCCACGAGGACTGCAACAACAGCATGTTTGAAAGAATTTCTTTGTCTCAGGCTGAAAACACCGTTTCAGGCAGGCCACAGTACAAGGGTTGGATTGAGCGCATGGTCCTTAGAAGGTGTTGGAGAAAGGCTTTGGATGCTAACATCTCCTACGAGGCTCCCTTGATGCTGCAGAGGCCACCTCCAAGCAGGTCCATTCTGCCCACTCGTTTGGCTACCGAAAGTGGGGATCCCAGAGGATGCAGTGCGCGAGTTCTGTGCCCAGCCTCTTTGACGTTGCAAAACTTCTTTTTTTTGGCGTAGTCTCCCGGAGTGATTTCGTGTGCCGTTGCCTCCGCGATTGACAGCAGCCGTTTCATGACGCAGAGCTTTGTGCTAGTTTCTTTGCTGCCCTTCAGGCGTCTTCNTAGTCTCCCGGAGTGATTTCGTGTGCCGTTGCCTCCGCGATTGACAGCAGCCGTTTCATGACGCAGAGCTTTGTGCTAGTTTCTTTGCTGCCCTTCAGGCGTCTTCGAGGCCCTTCAAGCAGTAACATGCCCACGTTGTAATTTTGGAACAAGCCTGAGATGGCCTCAAAGCCCACATAAAGGGTCTCTTGATGCTTTCACTTCCGCTTTGTAAGTCTTGGAACCCACCAGAAAGGCCTCTTGGCCTCATTTTTTGGGTGAAGACCACACAGGAACACGTCTGATGTCTTCGCTCGGAGCTCAACAAATGGTCTCTGGGTTTAGGTTGGGTGACCTCCCCACAATTTGTTTTGGCATGGGAAATTCATCGACCTGTTTTGGCTGTTTTCAAACCCTGGTTGTTTTCTGTCGGTTGGTGGGTTGGTCCGTCCCATTGGCGCCTGGACCTTTGAGCCTTGCGGAGCGAGTGTTTGTGACTCAAGCCTGTTTGCTTTCGCCAGAGTTGCAGCGGGATGCAACCAGTTCCAGTGTTGAGAGAGCTGAAGCCCTGCTCACTTGCTGTGCAGTGTTTCAAGCCCAAAGAGCTGTGTACTGAAGTCTCAAGTGCCGGACTTGGCTCAAGACCTGGACTGCTGAAGACCAGCAGAGTGGAGCGTGCCCGTCGGTGCTGTGTGCTGTGTGAGAGAGGCCCCAGAGGCCCTTGGAAACTAACGGTCTGCACTGGGAAACATCAATACGCGGAATGTGACCATAAAACGCGACTCTGGTCGAACTCTGACGCAAGTGAAACTTTTTCCGGCTGATCGTTTCCTGCTCTGTAACCCAAGAGCGTGCATGCTGGGTCCCTCAAGCTCTTCATTTCACTTTCTGACTTGAGCTTCGGCTGCAACGAGGTTTTGGCTTGCCATCTTCTGACTTTGGCACAGTGACTGTCGGCACAGCTTTGCTTTCAGCTTTACTGCATATCCCACCAGTTGCTCGCTGCCGGCAGACACTTCCGGCAAGCCGAAAGAAAATGTTGTGCTTGCTTCAGTGGTTTGCGCTTTTATCCGCTTTGCTTGAACAAGTTGCAGGGTGCAGAACTTATCTGAACGGTCTCTGTGTGTACTCGGAGGGTTTCGGTTAAGTTCTTCTGCCGTCGCCGCGGATCAAGCACTCCGTCAACTAGCTGCACATAGCTGAACAGCGAGCTTTCAAAAAGCTTACCCACCCGCCCACTCCAAGGCAAGCTTTCAGCACGTCTTGCTTAGATACTCAGAGCTCAGCCGCTTTGTATCACGCTGCATTGCATAGCTGTCACCCTTGCCTTTTATCTTTGCTTTATAGCCTGAGTTATGCACGATTCGGGCATAGTGACTGTCGGCACAGCTTTGCTTTCAGCTTCACTGTATATCCCACCCGGGACCAAAGATCCGGTGGGTTGCTCGCTGCCGACAGACACTTCCGGCAAGCCAAAGAAAATGTTGCGTCGTTTGCGTTTTTATCCGCTTTGCTTGAACATGCTGCAACAAGTAGCCCATTGTAGTTGCAGGGTGCAGAACCTACCTGAACCAACTGCAGCAGTTGATGTTGCTTTCTCGCATTGCATCCGTTAAGTCTGCCAAGACACTACATAAATAACATCACACGTGCTTTATGGGATTCTTTGATCATGAAAAACAAATGAGATACCAGACAAGAAAGTGACTGGTGTTGCCCAAAACTTATCGCATGGATTCCGAAGATGCACACCAAGCGAATTCCACAAGTTTGCAGACACTCCAGGAAACAGACAAAAAGCCTATCAAAAGCGAAGCTCGAAATTGGAACCAAATCCAGACAATTGGAGCTCTCTAAAGGAAATACTCTTAGAAGAGAGCCCAAATTTGGAACCATTTCGATTTTCATTTTTGGAACCACAGAACACACATATGTTGTGGTGTTTTTGCACGTGACTGGCAAAATTTTAATTTGTAAAGACAAGAACTTCCACCATAGACACAACCTTCACGGACAACTTGCAGGAGCGATAGCTCCAGCATTAAATTCTGAAATCTGAAACGCCATGGACTGATAGGCAAAAACCGTCTTCTGGAGGCCCAAAAAAGAGAACTTAAAAGCAATTTGAGGGTGAACAACGCAGCGTAAGACAGGCTTGTGTTGTGCCTGTTGCTTGATGTTGCTGTCTTGGCCGCGGAGCAAACACTTGCAAACACGACACAACGCTGCTTGTTTCTGCCTCTTGCAGGTGGTTTTTGGGCTTCTAATAAGAGGTTGCAGTGGGAGAAGACATGCGCGCCGTCGGTGGCACATTAGATAAGCACGTTATTGGGGGCCTGGATTCGTGCGGCCTTTTGCATGATGTGTGGGGTACGCAGCCCCAGAGTGATGCAAAGGTTGGTGGATGTTGCTTACGACATGCTTTCGAGTGATCGGATTCCGCACCCCCGCACCATCAGATACGAGCTGGCAGAGTGAAGACATGCAGCAGTGAAAACTTTTTTCGTTCTCTGTAACTGACAAAGGCGGCGTGGGTGGGTGGCCACGCACCACACGCAAGCATTCAGCTCCGTGCACTGCGTTTGCTCTATGGCCTAATCTGTCGTGACTTTCCATTTCCAGTGACATGCATGGTTACTGCATGGTTACTGCATTCTGAGTTCACAGCGTTTACAGCACCCGCAGCCCCGCCATGGTGTGATGGTCGTTCACGCAGATTGGGCCAACCATGATGACGTGCCATATCTACCATGTAAATGAATGTGTTCGACGATCTAAAAATCGACTGCCATTGACCTTTGGCTCAAGATGAAGAAGAGTGCAGTTGAAAGGTGCCCTTTTTATTGCGGTTGGGCCATGCTCTCCCCGCACAGATGAGGTCGGAATGGATGTTATCGGGGCATGGATGCTATCCCCACACGGATGAGGTCCGAGTGGATGTTATTACAGTTGGGCCATGGATGCCGGAGTGGACTACGGCTGGAGCATGGATGTTATCTCCACGCCGTTGAGGTCTGAGTGGACGTTATTACAGTTGCGGCATGGATGTTTTCAACACGCTGATAGGTCGGAGTAGACGTTATTACGGTTGGGCCATGGATGCTCTCCACAACTCGAAACTCGGAGCAAAGACAAAAATGCTTTCATGAAAAACAACAAATGCCAAGCAAGAACGCAGGCAAACGGCACTTCCCGCATAAAACCCGATAAGAACCCCAAAACTACATGCCACACAAAATAATGCAAGCAAATCAACAAAAAAGCGAGAAAACCCAAAGAAAGCAATGACCTGCACAAAACCCGAAGAAGATGCACAGTGCAGACCAAAACTGAGAAGCAGCAAGCGCGAAAACAGCGCCAGAAAGGGTGCGGGGCGGTGTGCCGGCCAGCTGGCAAACACAACGAACAGCTTTGAAGGTTGCATTCCTTCGGACGGCTTGTCGATCCATGTTGCTCCAGCTCCTGGCTCATGCGGGCAGCTGTGCCTGAAGCAGACACGTCCCAACAATATCGTCGACATGCCGGATGTACATGTACATGCAAAGCATAGCGAAACTTGGTGGACGCGAGCTGCGTGCAGTTAGGCTGCTAGGCAATTCTGCTGGGTCGTCCCGATTGCTCCTAATGCCAGAAGGTTCCTCCAATGACTTGCCTGTGCTTTCGACAGATGAAGAGGAGCTGATGGAGTCGCACGAGAGGGCTCCCAGGAGTGTCTGCGCAGTGGGCACTGCGAGTCTCCTTCTGCTGGCGTGTCTCTTCGTGCCAAAGAACGCCCAGATGCTTTTCGGGTTCAACTCGGGGATGACCTCCCTTCAGGATGGAAATAACCACATCAAAAAGCCTTCCACCCGAAACCCAACGCCCAAAATCCTGAAACCCTCCTGAACCGGACTCCCACGGCTGACATCCCTCCAGGATGTTCGGATACCGAGCCTGCCGGCGAACCCCGTGGACGACCTGAAGAACACGGTCTCCAGCTTGCGGCTGCGGCGGCTTTCATTGCAAGGGTTCTACAGGGGTTCTACCCGAGCGTTTGCAAGGGACTAGGGTTTAGGGGTAAGGGTGTGGGGTTTGTAGGGGTTTGGGGTTTGGGTTTAGGGATTGAGGGATCGATTTAGGGTTGATTTGGGATTTACCTTTTCGGGTCTAGGGTAGTTTCGGGTGGGTTTAGTATGGCTCAGGGTTTCTGCTTAGGGTAATGGTGTAGATGTTAGTTGTTGGGTGCAGTGTAGGGTTTAGGGTATGAGGTAGGGAGAAATCAAGGTTCTTTCAAGGGGTACTTTAAATTCCATACCCCGAAATCTTAAACCCAAAGCCCATGACCTCAAGCCCACAACCTTGAACCGTAGCCCAAACCCAAGACCCAAAGCCCCTTCTTAACCCCTATAAACACTACACCCTCAATCCTAAACCCATACTCTCTAACCCCAAACCCTAAACTGCGATAAGCCCTACGCCACCCCTCGCCCGAATCCCTAAATACCCTTCACCTTAGGTATGGCTTTGATGGCCAGCGGCGGGATGAGATCGCGCTCTGCGTCATCAACCTGAACCTGGGCTTCTGGAAGCTGGTGCCTCCGACCCTAAGTTTGAGCAGCTTCAGGTGTAGGCTTTGGGGTTTAATTTAGGGTTGAGGATTTGGGGTTTGGGGGTGTGCTTATCGGGTAAGGATTTTGGGGCTAGCGTTTAGGACTTAGTTTAGGGTCCAGGGCCCAGTGTCTAGGTTTAGGGCGCTTCGGGGCTCATTAGGGAGTCTTGGATACGAGCTTTGTCGGGTTTCAGATTTCCGAAGCGTGCTAGAGCGGTCTACTTGTGAGGCTCTTAAGAACTAGGGATCCGCCCTTCGGGTTTTTGCAGTAAGGGTCCTTCTGTTTTGGGTTTCAGGTTTGGGTTCTTGGAGTTTCTGGCACCCAAAACCAGGTGCAGTGGTCCACCATCCTCACAGAAGCGACCAACAACTGTCCGGCAGGATCGCGATTTAATTATTGAATTTGGGCTGGGTGCGGTGGTTTTATTGGCTTTCAATGATTGTTTTGGGTTTTAAAGGGGTTCGGGTTTAGGCTTCAGGATTTAGGACTTGGATGTGGGGATTTAACGTTTAGGCTTTTCAGTGTTTGTTCTGGATTTACAGTCTAGGATTATGGGCACCAGCAACTCTCCTTCAGGCTTCCATGATCCCGACAAGAAGCTGGCTTGCCAAATCAACATTGTTTCCGTGTTTGCGCCGCTATCTGCGAGCATCGGCCTGTTCTCCAGCACGGCTTTCCTCTGCCGAGGCAAGGCAAGGGCAGCAGAAGGTGACCCGAAGTGCTAAGATTTAAACGATCATTGCAAACCCTGCCAAATCCCGAAGCAGTCCACTATGCAACCCCCAAAGACGAGACCCCAGGGAGCTTCGGAGAACTTTGCCACAGCACCCTGGATAGTCCTCACAAGCCCTGCCACAAGAAGCCAAGGAAACGGTGTGAGTACTAGACTTAAAACTTAAACCCCAAACCCTGAACCCAGGCTCTACCTACAAGGTATTCTGACTGTAGCAGGGAGGAAAAGGGGGCCCGCAACAAAAAAAAAAACTGAACCGAAAAGTCCCTGAACCCCAAACTCTATACCCGAAGAATCTATCTGAAGCCCACCTCTGAAGCTTTCAGGCAAGATGAACCCGGATGCCGCCTGTGCTTCAGTTTTCGGTGCCACCTTCGAGGCCCCTCTAAGATGGCAGATTCTGGATAGGGGTGGTTGTCAAAATTATGGTCCCTTTTGGGGTACGTTAAGTAATAGGTGCCGTATTATATTAGGGACCCCAAAAGGGACCATAATTTTGACAACCGCCCATAGGGATGTGGGGCTTAGGGTTTACAGGCTTGAGAAGCTTTGCGGACTATGTGGCGTAACTGTGTGGTATAAGCGGGGGTTTGGAGACAACAGTTTTTGCAGTTTGTGGGTTTGGAGTTTCGGAATTGAGTGTTTGATCCGAAACCATGAATCAAAATCCGGTTGCTTTCCAGAGGCCGCCGCGAAATTCGCCGCCTCGCCTGCTCAGATCAATCTTTTCTGCCCCAAGGCGACGGGGGGTCCGTTGTTGGTTTAAACTAACATCATGCAATGGAGCATTCGGCAGCAGCCCGAAGCCCTCATGCCAAAATCCTAACCTGCTGAACCCCAAATCCCCAAATCCTACCCACTGAGACCCCAAAACGCCACTTTATGAGCATCAAGCGTGCCTACGTCCCGAGGCTGTGGCCCAGCGAGACTTCACGGAGGGTGGCCGGACCGTGTTTCAGAACGAGACTGGGCTCTGGTCTCGTAGTGCTCTTCAGGGTTTAGGTTATGTTTATTGCTTAATTGCTATAAAAGTTCAAGGGAGTATTAACAACGATTTTTCGATTTTGGCTCTACAGGTTTCTGAATGGTAAAGGAACCTATTGTTGCTGAGGTACCAGCAGAAAAGGGCTTAAAAAGGTTTGACACGGGCAAGACTATGGTCAGTTGAGTTACTACTATGGATGGATACATACATAATTACATACATACACACATACATACATGGCTTTTGCTTTCATTGTCGAAGGCACTGATTCCGGGTTGGATGCAGCCTATCAGAACATGCATGTAATTAAACTCTTGCGGAGCTCAAACGCGGGCCGTACGTACTCCGCCGACGCAGAAATCAGCGCTGCCCAGAGCTTGGGCCCACAGCCCTGAAAGGGAAGAGCCAACAATCCCTCACTAAGCATCAAAACAAAGCATCAAAACAAAGTCGCAACCATAAATGAAGCTTGCCCTCACCGACGGGTTGCAACGACTCATCATGCAAAACACCTGATTCGCGAACAGAGCAAACGACACCGTCATGAAGGTTTTGCAGACTGCCTTCCTACGGCTATGACCATTCTCGTTCATATGAACCTCCACATCATCTTCGACCCTAGGGATGCTCACGTTCATGCTATGTATATGTGTATGTATATGTATACTTGCATATGTGTATGTAAAGTGAATTATGGGCTTTCCTTCTTGTGGTGACTTAACTAAAGTACTTCAAGGCCCGATGAAACTGGCAACATCCTTTTGGACTCCGAAGAAAGGCCTACGAAAACCCTTCGAGAGACTTTGTCAAACCTTTGAAACTCTGGAACCCTAAACCGTAAACCCTCCACCCTCAACCCTCAATGCAGAAACACCACAGGAGCGGCGCTTGGGTAACAGCTCCCATGATCAGCCGGCGGAGGCCGAGGCACGGAAACTTTACGTGGTCCTCCGGAATACGACGGAGCCAGATTCGACGAAGCTTGAGCCTGGGTGTTCTTGGGTTGGTAGCAGGGGTGTTGTATTTGGGAAGAGGGCTTTAAGCAGAGGTTTCCCGACGAATCCCAGGAAGCTGAAGAACACTTTCTGTGCATGGCAGATTGCCCAGAGCATTCTCTTTGCGATGCGGGCCGGCCCCCTCATCGAGATGTCCACGAAGCTCTGCCCGCCTCCGAGGGGTGGAGAGGCGGCCTGTTCCCAGGTAATCAATGAAATCATGCTCATGTTCTGGAACGTCGGGAAGTTCATTGCTGCAGCTGCAACGAATTGCATCACTGGGCTGAATGTGGCGGCCGGCTGCGCGCTGGGCAGCCTCAACCTCGTCTCTGCCTTCTCTGCCACGGGCAGCGTGACATCTGCTCTTGTGACTTTGTCATAGTTGGGTAACATGTCACCTTTATGGCAACTTTACTTATGGGTACTTAATCCCAAGAAGGAATAGAAATTTAGATCCTTAAGATGAAATTTTCCCAACCCATGGACACCAGGTGATGGGCGTCTGCACCGACCTTCAAGGTCGCAAGAGGAATATCACCGAGCAGCAGATCAACCGAAACTGGGTACTTGTTAAACCCTACTGTAGGGACCTTAATAATTTGACCAGGGTGGGTACCTTTTACGGAAGTTGGTTAGTTCAAGTTTCACGAGGAAATCTTGTGTTTGTTAACCGCTGAAGCGAATTCGAGTAAGACTTCAAGTTACAGTGCGAGAGCTGTTATTTAGCTTTCTGCCTCTACCCCCAAAGCAGCAATGTTAAACCCTAAACCCTAAACCCTGGCAACTGATAGTGATTTCGTCAAAAGCTACGTTGCAACACGCAAGGAAAGATCCAGAAGATCAAGCTCCTCCAAAGCATCTCCTTGCGGCGCCTGCTACTTAAGGGTACTTGAAAATCATTTCGAGTTTTTTGGTGACTATAATCTCTAAGAAACAGCTAAAACTATAATTTCTGGTTATAATCCCTAAGAAGCAGCTGAAAATACAGTTTTTGCGCCAGGGCCCCAAGTTCAGTACAGAACAGTCTCCATTGTAGTCCCTTCTAGAAGGCTTTTTGAAAGAGAAAACGCGGCCGGACCCTAAACTCCAAGTCCGACCACATTCTCTGACTCGTTTTTGACTTCTTCGATGCTTTCAAACAGCGTCATCGGATGTTGTATGACCTTCAACTTGTATTTTTTTGCCAGGGCCCCATCAAGTTCCCTAAACCCTAAACCCCAAACCCTAAACCCTAAACCCTCAACCCCAGACCCTAAACCCTCTACCCGAAACCCCGAACCCTCAACCCTAAACCCTAAGTTCAGTATAGGCTGCGGGAGAAGAAGCTGACCGGCTCGGCGGCTCAGGAGGCCGAGGCCTTGGTAGCCCTGCGCGACCCGGGCATCAACGCCACGATGCCGGAGCTTCGGCTTGAGGGTTGAGGGTTCGGGGTTTCGGGTTGAGGATTTGGGGTTGAGGGTTGAGTGTTTGGGGTTCTGCTGAAGAAACCTCAAGCCCAGAACCGAAACGCCTGCAGCTTCCAACCTCAAGTCCCCAAGGCGCAAACCCTAAACTCCAGACTCAAAATTCTGAAGGAGCTGCTAAAGTCCATCGGTCTGCACGCTGAGCATGCGAAGCATCCGCGCGAGTTGGTCCTTTCGCATCTCCGAAGCCTGAAGCCAACCCGCCTCTCGGATTGCTTTTCTGGCTCATATCCAATATGGGTTATTTTTAGGGGTGTAAGGCTTAGTTCTTAAGGTTTGGGGTTTAGGGTTTTGGGTTTTATGCCAAGGGTCCACTCTCTCAAACAATGGAAAGTTAGGTACCCAAGCTATTCAGTATTCAGAGCAGAGTATTTGGTGCCTACAGACCCTCCCCACTGCTACTTGGATGCTTGCACCCTGCAGGGTAAGGCATGGATACTCCGAGAAAGCGCCAAAAATAGCTATGTCTATGTAGCAGTGTCTTGAAATGGTCGCAGGGTCTTAAAAACCCTAAACCCTAAACCCTAAACCCTACACCGTCAGTCATCTTCAACCCGGCAGCCCTAAGGTCCAAAAACTCGGACCGGAAACCCAACCAGGATGCACAAAATGCAGAACATCGACAGAGAAACAACGAAAAGGCACACCCTTAGGCTTTGGGGTTTAAAGTTTAGGGCTTAGGTGACCCCAAAACCCTAAACCAAAACAAAACACAACGCCATAACTCCGAGACCCTACAAAGCCCAAAGCCCAAAGCAGGCTTGGAGGAGTCTGAAAGGCTGGAGATGTTCGCAAGGGCCCGTGCCCTGATCGCAAAGCACGACTCGTCCTGGCCTGCGTCCGCTTTCCATGGTTCGTAACAGAGATCTATGCTGCGCAAGTCAGGACCATAAGAGGGATCCTAGTATGGTGGGTGCTTAAAGAAAAGGCCTGTGCATCATATTTGGGCAGATGTGTCTCTTAATCAGTCGTTAGTTTATGTCTCGTCACGTCATGGTGGCTTAATAAGGTGTTTGCTAGTATCCTGCGACTGCTGTATGTTCTGTCCTGACATCTGAAAACGTACTCGTGGAAAGCAGCTGTCCGGGAGCTGTTCTTTGGTTGAAATACGAATTCGCGGAATTCAGGAGCCCTCTAAGTGCTGGAGGCTGATGCAGCACGTGCCGCGAAGGGGGGTTTGGGCTCTCTTTCTGGTCTTGAATCCAGAAACCTTCAAAGAAACTTCAGAATACCAGCGGGCTCGTGCAATTCAACCGTATAGTGCATGCAATGTTGGCAACAATGTGCCAGAGGGGTGATTTCCATCTGACTGTGCTCTCTGCTTTATGGATCACAGCAGTTGTCAGAGCGTCGTAGTTGCTTTTCCAAGGTACCACTGAGTGGACGCCGTTCTTAGTAGCAGGTTCGTCTATTTGGCTTCCGTGACGGTTGCAGAATCCTTTGCACATCCATGCAACTCAAACGTGGTGCATGAACATGGGCACAGCACGCACTACGTGTGCCAGGTGCCTTGTCTCTGACGTTCTGAACCAAAGGTGCCCCCGGCGTGCGCGGAAGCCGACACAGGCTTGCCGAAAAAAGTGCGGCTGCAAGGAACTGCTGCTGTCTCCAATGCTTGGATGACCGAAGTGGTACTGCAACTCTAAACACTTAGACCCCACATGCAAGAGCACAATATAGGGGTCGCAAGAATTGGTAATGCTATCCCCGTATAGTCCCCTTATAATCATAGTTTGCTCCCAAAACCCCTGTTGTAATGAGGAAGGCCCCTACGGAAGGATGCCTTGGGGGTGTACGATCCTCTTCCCCCTTGCCACCCAGCCTTCTATAGAAACTTCTATAAAAATCCTGAGAATCTTTTCGGGGACCGGAAAATCCCGACACGCTAAACCCGAAGTCCGGAACTCTGAACCCGAAGCCCTCCCAACACCCTGAAGCCTTAAACTCAAATCCCTACACCTTTGACCCTAGACCCTAAACCCTAAAGCAGTGGATGTCGTTCTGAGATCAAGGCTGGCAGAGATTGGAAAGGAGCTCAAAATACGAAGGCAATCCTAAACCCTAAACCCTAACCCTTGAACCCTACACCCTCAACCCTAAGCCCTAAACCCTAAGCCCCAATCCTTAAACCCTAAACCCTAAACCCTAAACCCAACCCTTAAACACTAAACCCTGAACCCGACAGCAGTCCTCTTCCCTGAAGCCGATGGCCCCAAAACGCCTCGGTTCCTTGAGGTGCGCGGCCGTGAAGCGCTTGGGGTCTTGGGGTTGGTAGGGTTTTGGAGTTTAGGGATTATATAGGGTGTAGGGTTCAGGGATTATAGGGTGTCGGTTTAGGGTCTTAGGGTTCAGGGATAATAGGGTGTAGGGTTTAGGGGTAGAGGGACTTTTGGGTGCAGGGTTTAGGGATTATGGGGTGTAGGGTTTAGGGTTTAGGGTTTAGGGATTCTAGGGTGTAGGGTTGGGTCGAGGGTTTAGGGTTTAAGGATTATAGGGCGTAGGGTCTAGGGTCTCGGGGTTTAGGGTTTAGGGCTCGCTCTTCGTTCGGCTCTGCAGGTGCCACTTTTGAGCTGTTGTTTGGGTTTAGGGTTTCGGGTCTAGGGGGGTTTAGGGTTTAGGGGGGTTTGAGTTTAGGGATTAGGGTTTCCGACTTTGTTTCACTGCTTTTGTTGACATAAACCCCACACTCTCAACCCTGAACCCTAACCTCGCTGCTCGTTTGTTGAGCATTCTTCGACACTTTCACTGCCTCCTTCTGGGACAGATTTTTAGTACAAAGTTTGGATGCGAACGACCTATAAAGCCATTGAGTCCTGTCCGGTGCCCCTGAGGCGTGGTCACAGTCTATGATACTGCATCAGTTCCGCTGATGGCACTACGGACGTGCTGAGGCAGTCGCTGATGTTACCATGATAGGGATCTATAGTAAATATTATGATTTCCTCATTATGGCAACTTAAATTAATTCCCTTAACAAAAACCCAGTAGTTTTGCAGGGATTCGCAGTCCTCCCCCTGAAGGTCCAAGATGACAGAACGGTGATAACTACCTCAGCAAGCGGAGTCTGCCAACTACTGCGCGTATCCGTGTCCTGAAGGACGCCTCCTTCCTGTTATATAGGAGGTAACTCTGGGTTAAGGGTTTTAGGGTTTAGATTTTTGCTTGGGTTCAGGGTATGGGAGAAGGGGTTGGGTATGGGATGGTAGAGGTTTAAATGCAAAGCAGGGTTGGGGTTCAAGGATTGGGAATTAGGGCCTGTGCGTAGTTCCCGAAACGGAACCCAACTCAGACAACCTCCCGTTGGTTCAGGGTTGGAGTCCCCCAAAGCTGTATCCTGAAGCCTAGAAGCCGAAACGCAGCCAACACCTGGCCCTAGAACTGATACCCCAAGCCCCTGAAGCCGTGCAAACCCCTAGAGACCCGGAGCCCGGACCCTCTTTGAGGCAGCAGCTGCACACAAAGGATCCCAGATCCCAGAGGCCCTACTTGTAGCAGCCTTAGGGTGTAGGGTCTATGCGCACGTCGATTCCGGACTGGATTCGATCGCGATGCGTTTTTGAGCATGCGCGGACTGCAACTCACTGATGGTGGCGCTTCGGCGACCTGAAAGTGAGAGTGTTCTCGTTGGAGCGGCATGGGGTTGTAGCAAGATGCATCAGGAGCGCTTCGGGATTTTATTGGGGTCACGCAAAGGCGAGGGTTTCGGCTTGGGTTTCGGGCTGTAAGATAAACCCTGAACCCTGCACCCTTAAACCCTAAAACCTTGACTCCCAAACCCTAAACCCTGACTCCAATGCCTTGAATCCTCAATCTCAGTCTCAATCCTCGACTCCCAGACCCCTCAATCCTTTGAAAGCTCAACCCTATACCTTGCAAGTGCTAGACACTTGCACGGCACTCGGATGCTCAATGAGATGCGAAGTCTGCAGCCTTCGGGATGCACTGGGCCGTGGCGGATGCTGCGGCCGATCTTTTCCCCTGGCAGCTACTGCCTCGAACATCAAGCTTCATGTCACTCAGATCCTGTCGGTGTGTACATGATACAAGCATGCTTCTGATGCTTGCATCCCACCCGATCCCCTTGTTCTCAAAAAGAAAATCCCAGATCCTGCTGTAACTGCTCTGGCTGCTGCAGGTGTTGTTGTTTTGCCTCAAGAGGATCTAAGCCGTCGGCCTTTCGTCGGCGAGCGGAACGCATGTGTGGATCCTCAACGATCCGCCACACACAGCCCATGCGGTAGAACAGCTCCAGTTCCTTTTGGTTGCCTAACTTAGTCAGAGGATTGCTCAACTGAGCTTCTGAGTGGAC
>BGNK01006873.1:6346-26836 GCA_003297005.1 Symbiodinium sp. clade A Y106 | reverse complement strand
TCAGCACGGCTGCGTTCGTACTGATCAGCCATGGCTTGCGAGGTGTGGTCAAAAGGACCGGGGTGAAAACTGCAAAAGAGGGCGGCGTGCAACGTGCACCTGGCAGCCGAGATGCCTGTATGGAGAGGTTAAAGGTTAAGGCTTGAGGGTGTTAGGGCTTTAGGGTGTAGGATTCGGGATTTAGGACTTTAGGGTTTCAGGATTGAGGGTCTGCCTGAACACATCAACAATGGTCTGCATGCTAAAAGAACATGACATCCTAAATCCCGAAAGCCAAACCTTTTTCGATACGTCTGCCTCTCCGTCTATCAATATGGATGATACTGACATAAGAAATCCATACGCATGCTCAGTTACTGGCATATGCAGACATACATAGCCAGATTCTTGAATCAAAATCTTGTTTTGACACCGACCGAGTCAATCACCCCAATGATGAGCACCCTGCAAGAGACCCCATTTTCAAGAAACCCGGACTTACATGTACAGTAAGAGGCCATCCTAAACACTGAACTACAAACCCCTACACCCCAAACCCGAAACCCGAAAATTTCCAGCATTCTGGGCATCAGGCACACGGACCAGGGCCCGTGAGAGCTGAACCTGCTTGAGGGCTCGAGGTTTCAGGGCTTTCGGGTTCGGGATTTTGGAGTTTAGGTCTGCCTTCAGGATTTAAGATGATTCAGAGCTTTCTGAGTTAGGTTTCTAGGGGTTCGGGCGGCAGAAGTACAAGATTTTTTGTATTCTTTGGGTGTAGGTGCTAGCAAGGCATTTTATCGAACTGCGGGATGCTGTTAAAAGAGTTTCAGAGCTTTGTGGGCTGATTTACGCCTCGTGGGCTTGAATCTCTTATGGGACTTATATGGGCCTTGATGATAGGAACAGGGTTGTCGGATACCTTACTTGGAGGCCCTTTTGACTTAGTAAGTCTACTTAGTATCCCTTAGAAACCCTATTATAATCCCCCATAACCTACCTTACTAACCCTACTTACTAAGTCAAAAGGGCCTCCAAGTGCTGTGTACTTACACAGGGGCGATAAGGGGATACGAATACCAATTATTCCAAAGCCTATGTTCGTTGCTTCAGGGCCCTGGGTCGCTCGGGCGTTCTTGGTGCTCTTCATTTCTTGGATCTCGACTTCGGATTTTGAAGGTTGTCTGAAGTGTCACTAGACCCCACACCCAAAACCCTAAAACCTAACATAAGGGCCCAAAGACAAAGAAGATGGTTCGCGGGTCATTTATAGTACAACTAAGACTAAAACTCTATAGGGACTCTAAGACGGGAATACTTTTACTCCTTACTCCGACCCCTCTAGGAAAGCCCAAACTCCAAAATCTTATCCATCCGCGAGGCTACCCCTCTGGTTCAGGGGGTTTGGCCTGAAGGGTACTCGGTTCAGTTGTCAGGGTTAGGGGCTTGGGGTTTAAGGCTCAGGGTTCGGGGGTGAAACGATGCATCACTTACAAAGCCCTTGCCCGTCCGGGCTTTCATGTTCAAGGCTGTCGCAGGACGCACTCGATTCGATAATTCCCGTAAACCCTGCACGTCCATCGCGAAATCGAATGCCGAAGCAAAGGGAGCTTGGGGTTCAGAGCTTCGGGTTTAGAGGTTAGGGCCTGGGGTTGAGGGCTGGGATCTTAGAGTTTGGGATTTAAGGCTTTCGGTCTAGCTGCTTTGGGCCCTAAACCCTAAACCAGTCTTCTACGGCCTTCTCATCTCTCTGGGCCACCGTCATGATCTTCACCATCACCGCTGAGATGTAAACGTTGTCGCTGTCATTGCCTGCAAAGGTCGGCAGGGGGCTTAGGGTTTATGGTTTAGGGTTTACGGCTGAGGGTTTAGGAGGGTTTAGGGTTTAGGGTCAATGTGTGCAAGCTTTGGGGTGTAGGATGAGCGAAATTGAGGTCCGAGCGTTGTGGAACTTGCGATTCTCCCAAGCGATAAAACCCCTTCCAGCCCCGCCCTTCTTGCGTCCCGCCCACCACAAACCTTGAACCCTAGACCCTAAACCCTAAACCCCCACAAACCTTGAACCCTAGACCCTAGACCTCAAAGGTTTCGGAAACACCATGAAGCCTTGTGCAAAGTCGTGTTGCTCAAGGCTCCGCGAAATCGCTACAGCCCTAAAATGGTTTAGAGTTTCGGGGTTAGGGTATCGGGAACGAGGATCTGGTCTGTCCTTTCAAGGCTCCGTGCGGTCTCCGGAGCCCAGATGGCTGGTTCGTCAAATTACTGCAGATTTCCTCCAGCTACCCCCTTGATAGAGGCTTTGGGACCGATAATACACAGCTTAGAAAGCTCTGACCTAAGTCTTACATTGCATTTACGGCTTAGGGTCCGCCATTTCGGCTTAGGACCCTAGCTTAGGGCTACCCTAAACCCTAAATGCGAGTCTGCTCACTGGGACTGGGAGCTTCAGGGCGCAGGGCGGGAGCTTCTCTGCAAAAAGCACGTACACATCACCTCCGAAAACCACCTAAGTATTGCTATCGTCGCTGTAGCAGGATTTTTGGTTAGGGCTTTTCAAGCTTAGGGCTTAGGGCTTCTATTGAAGGTTTCTAGCGGCTGCGAGTTTCAGGGTAGGGGCTGCCGACCGAAACCAACGCAGGCCTACCAGAGCAACGTTCTCTATGAGAGAGTAGAGCAAGCGGCGGCGCTGCTCGCGGGTGCCTGGAAGTTCTTCAACTGAGGGTTCGCTCAAAGGACTCCTTTCAAGGGATGCTATAACTATCGTATAGTGCGGAAAGGACCATGGGTTACTTAAGGGCGTGGGCTTCGAGTCTGAAGTTCAGGAGTTCAGGGCTTTGACATGGTCTGAGATGTAGGTCTCGGGCGTTAGAGCACATGTTCTGTTTGACCATATGGTGGGAACTTTGAAAGCACAACTCGACAAGAAGCAGGATTCAAAGCTTCGGTTCAAACCCCTGTTGTAGGGATCGGCGCACTATAAGTGCGGATAGAGCGCCTCAAAGATGGAACCCAAACTTCTGTTGAGACCGATTTGGGCTTTGGGTGTAAAGCTTACCCTAAGGGTTCAAACAAATACTTCCCGAACTTCTACTAACTACGAATCTCCTACCCTATGCAAGAAGCGCAACCAAAACACAAGTACCTGAGACCTGAGTATTAGGTCCATTAGGTACTTGGACAGCTGTGTTTGCTGGGCTCTGGCTAAAGAACTCAGGATACCACAATAGGGCGACACAGCAACTTGAACTGCTTACCTGGTGATGTAAAGCAGCAAACTTTTAGCAAGAATCCAGTTTAGGATGCTCAAACTACAAGCCTAAAGCTGTGCCCAGGCTTCCTGCCCAATCTTGCTGAGGCGGCAACTCTGATCTAGCATGTTCTGGATAACCTTGGTGGGGTATTTGAGGGTTTAGGGTCAGGCTTGAGGGCTTGCGGCTTAGAATGGAAGGCTTGATGTTGGAAGATTTAGGGTGTGTGGCTTTGCAGTTTAGGATTTGGGGGTACGTGTACATGTTGAACCTTAAGCCCGAACAACGATGTCCCATCTTGGTGCTTCGGGTAGCAATAGCCTCTCATTGCCTGCAGCGGTCGTCGGGACTGCCGAGCTTTGATGGCTTTTAACAAGCCTTTTCAGGGGCTTTAAGAGGTTGCTGTGCAATTTTACAAGGGTTCTAAAACGCTGTAGAAGGTTTCTGTAGGATTCTGTAAGGGCTCAATACGGGGTCAATCAGGACCTCTAGATGTGCTCTTGCCCCAAGTTGCGCAAGAAACGGCGAAAAAAAAAAGAACCTATGCAATGAAGCGGTTTTGTTCGTGGCTTTCCATCGTGACTCCTTGCTTATGTCCCTCCCCTTCCACCTCAAAGTAAGGATTTAGGATTAAGGGTACAGTATGAGGGATTCGGGTTTTGCTTTAAAACGGCAACAACGCCACTGAAAAATTACCTTGGCTTGGGCAGGCTAGACCTCGCACTTGCCTTGTGGAGTTGAAAGCAGGTGAAGGCTTCCGAACCATGCAAGGACAAAGTATCCGCATGTCTCTGTGAAGAGTCTTCTATATGCAGATATTCCTCTCTGCACTTGAACTCCTTCAACCAATCAATGATCTCTGGATGCAAGCAACTGGTGACTTCACCATGCCAAAGTCCTCCCAGGATTACAAGGCCAACGAACAAAGCCTTTCCTGAACCATGGAAGCATGAAACCACCAAATCGCAAAATTGAGCACCAAATTCCCCCGACGCGCGGCGTAGTTCCCGAAAGGATGTGCGCAGATTGAGATGGCATCTACCAGCAGCGTGTCTATCAAGGCATTGACCTGCGAGGTGAGAGGATGAACGCGACAGGATGTGAGGTTTCCGCTGCAGACTTGGATAGAAAGCAAACATACACATACACGTACACGAAAGTGCACACACAGATTTAGCTGAATAGGCTGATAGATGCGAACACACCGGCGTGCAGACTGTGAAGCAGGGTCGCATTGCTGTTGAATGATTTTTTACTCTAACCCTGGCATGAACATCCGGAGCAAGAATAGGAGAGCCAACCAGAAAAGGTAATGGAAATATGCTTTAAAACAAGATACTACCTGGTTACTAGCAGCTAAGAGCACCATCACCATCTTCGTTGTCACCGTCAATAGCCCCGTGATCATCCTTGCCATCACCATCATCTCACCATGGCTTTCATCTGCAAAACAGCTTTCAATCCTGCGCAGCAGGGTTTGGGGTTTAGTGCGTGCGATAAACCTTGTCGACATGAAGTGGCAAGTCGAAGCTTCATCTTTAAGGTGGCCGCTTGGTTTTCGACCCTGAACTCTAAACCCTGGCCCTAAACCCAAAACCTCCAAAAAATGACACGCGTGGTTGGTTCATAGCATAGTGGCCTCGTCTGCAGGTCCACATTCCAGAAGCCTTTGGATGATCCGGCATCCATACCTGATGGTCAAGCCCTAAAAGCCCGGAACCCTACACCCCAAGCCCTAAGCCGTTCGAGAAGTGTGGTTCCGGGTTCCCGGGCCTAGTCAGCAAAAGCCCCCACCCCAAGCCTCCACGTGGATTCTGAAATCTAGACGATGCCACGAAACCCTAAACCTTCAACCCTTACGAAAGCCCGTAGAACCTGCTTCAGAGTCGATCGGAGCCTCAGTCTCACACAGCCAACAGAGCTTCCTGAGAAAAGTTTCCGGCAAACCCGCGCCCGTAGCTTGTTCCTCCTAATTGCGACTTGCACATGTCATCTTCATTTGCGCACTGGTGCTGCTACTACGACGACGATGCCGAATACCCAAAGACCCTTATACAGGGAGATCCACATGAGTTTTGGGAAAGCCAAGCCGGAACTCTAAAATTCCAGGGGAACCGCTAACCGCTAACCCTGATGCCGCCAAAGCATTGGGTTTCTCTTGTTCGAACTCCTTTTTGCAGGAGCGAATCCTACTTCAAGCATCCGGGTTTAGGGTCAGGACATAGGGACCCATGCAAGCAGGGATAAAATCATACCAAGCAGGATCTTCAAAATGCTCAACTGACAAAAATCACCCTTCCCGTCCCCAAAAACTGTGTTACCCTAAAACGCTTCCAACAAAGACGGCCGGCTGGGAAACGGACTTATGGCGAGCAGCTTGCTGGATCATTTCTGGCCCTTTCGAGGAGTTTAGGTTTAGCGCCGCCTCTAGGATACGATGCACAATTTTTCCTAGAGGCCTCCGAATTTTTTACAACATATAATATCAAATTCCAGCTCAACCTAGCATTACAGTACGGTTGCGGTTCCCGAGGCTACTGCATGCATGAGATGGGCATGTTTTTCTTGAGAAAGCAGCCAGTGACTACGCTGTGTTCAATTCGCAGGACCCTGCGGTTCTTGTTGTTGCGATGAGTGGTGCTGTTGAAAGTAATGGCCGCAGCAGCAGCAGAAGCAGCAGCAGCAACAACAACGACAGCGACAGCAACAGCAGCAGCACCAGCACCAGTAGCAGCAGCAGCAGCAGAAGCAAGAGCAGGAGCAGGAGCCGGAGCAGGAGCAGCAGCAGCAGCAGTAGCAGTAGCAGTAGCAGTAGCAGTAGCGGTAGCGGTAGCGGTAGCGGTAGCGGTAGCGGTAGCGGTAGCGGTAGCGGTAGCGGTAGCGGTAGCGGTAGCAGTAGCAGTAGCAGTAGCAGTAGCCGCAGCGATAGCAGTAGCAGTAGCAGTAGCAGTAGCAGTAGCAGTAGGAGGAGTAGTAGTAGTAGTAGCAGTTGCTAGTGACTAGTGGTGGTGATAGTACTGCGGAATGCATGACGAGTGGAAACCCAAGCCACAGTTTTTCGGGAATTGATACTACTTCCAAGGTCTCTCAAGATACAGACCCCATAACCGTAAACCCCAAGCCCTAAACCCTAGCCCTCAACCTAGGCCCTTCTGAACCTCAAGCCTTTAAACCCTTTAACAGTCAACCCCCAATACACGTCATACTCCAAGAGCCTCACACAAAACCCAAACTTACCAAAACCTAAAATCTGCAAAGCAAAGAAAAACGCCAACCCTTGAACTCCCCAAGTCACCGAACAAAAACCAAAAAAAAGGAGCGTTTCCCAAGCCAAGGCTTCCAAACCTCGCGCCCTCAAACCCTTAAACCTCTCCGAAACCCCAAAGCCAAAAAAACTTTAATCCCTTCGAATCCGCAACCCCCCCCCCCTCCCCCCTGTGATGGACACGTGCGGGCTATTTGACACAATACTGCCTTCAACAGCTCCAGAAACATCGCGAAAACGCACGTCAAATAGACGTTGAAATTTCGCAGTCCGCACCCGTCCCCCTCCCCTAAACCCTGAACCCTCCCTAAACCCGCAAACCCTAAACCCTCCCGAGAACCGCCTTTCTGTTTCAGCTCCTCGAAGATGAAAAACAGGTTCTCTCTTGAGAGCACCTCTTCGCGGGAAGCACACAGTGACTTCGTGTCTGGGGTCTTATAGGGAGAAGGGCTTATGTTGATTTCTACGGGTATATAGTCGGGGCCTTATAGGAAGAAGGGCTTACATTGATTTCCAAGGAACTTTGATGATTTTCTTAAGGGCTTGTTTGGGAGTTCGTGATTCGGGCGTCTTTAGGGCTCTGTCTCAAGGCTCGTTGAGATGCAAGTCGCTACACAAAAGCTGTGCTTGTCGTTGCTAGGCCCAGGCCCCACATGCATCATGAACCCTTGCGACCTTCGAACATCGACCTCAACCTCGGAGAAGCATGACCACCATTGGTGCTCCAACTGCTATGCACACCTTTGCCGAGACCCTTAGCAAGTCAGTCGGCAAGTGGGCTTCAAGTGCGCACGATACCCTTCCGCGTTGCATCCACTTAAACCACCCATGGCTTCTTCAATAAACCCAAGACCCCACAACCCGAGCCCAACCACCTGAATGCACTTCTGCAGGACGTAGTTCCCGAAGGGACACCGAAGCGCCTCCCAGACGTGACCTGTCACATGTTTGGGATCTCTTCAAGTTAGAGCGGGAAAATTCAATTTGGAGATGACTTACAAGACCTTGGGTTTTGATGCCGACGAAGACCCAATGCAGGATCTTGCTTAGCTGTGTAGGCTTTCGATATCAGGGTCGACTCTCATGTAGCAGCAGCTTCTTGCCGCAACTCGGCAAGCTTCAGGCCTTGCCTCTAATAGTAGCGAAAATTGTACCCCATTCCTTCATTCCCTACTAACCAAAGGTAAGTCTGCCAGATACAGGCATGCCACAGACTTCAAAAACTCAAACCCTTTGAGCCTCAAGTCTCTGAAACCCTCGCGTCATCCCCGAAAGCCCCGGAATCCCCCCGAACCCCCCGAGCCCTCTGCGCGGAAGCTGGAACCGACAAGGACGTGATTTGGCGGTGCCGAGTTCCCGTCAGCCCTGAGTATTGCAAGAAGTTCTTATAAAACACATGTATAGCCTGTGAAACCATGACTAACCATATACAGCCCTTTCTAAAACTCGGGAAAACCCGTTATGAGACATCCGGCAAAAACGGCTACAAAACCCTACAGAAGCCCTACACAGCCCTCCTCCTTACCCCCTTTATTTCAACCCTGAATCCCAAACACGACACCCTAGAACCCCTAACCCCTAAGCCCTGAACCGCTAAACCCCTGAAACCTAACCCCCTGAACCCTAAACCCCAAAGCTCTAAAACCTAACCCTGACCTTAAACCCCGAAACCCTGAACCCCTAAATACCTATAACCCCCAAATACCCTGAATACCCTACATGCCCTAAATACCCTAAATACCCTAAATACCCTAAATACCCTACATACCCTAAATACCCTAAATACCCTAAATACCCTAAATACTCTACATACCCTAAATACCCTAAATACCCTAAATACCCTAAATACCCTAAATACCCTACATACCCTAAATACCCTAAATACCCTAAATACCCTAAATACTCTACATACCCTAAATACCCTACATACCCTAAATACCCTAAATACCCTACATACCCTACATACCCTAAATACCCTACATACCCTAAATACCCTAAATACCCTACATACCCTACATACCCTAAATAAGAGCCCTAAATGCCCTCTGCCCCCTGGAGCCTCTCAGCTCCAGGGCCATTGCGAGGCGCCTCAGAGACTCCCAAGGCTCCAAGACTTCGGAGCCTTTGCCCAAAACCCTAAACCGGGACCCTAGGGTTCCTTTAAAGGGAACCCTTTAGGGATCCATAAGGGTTCTATAAAGGGTTTTAGGGTTTAGGGAGTTTCCGAAAATAGGGGACTCTAATATAGTACCCTAAATAGTAGGATCCTGATTATAAGGACCCCAAGTACGGTAACCCTAAACCGTATTCTATGGTATGAAACCTGTTTATACTAAGTTATGCCATAATCCTTGTCTCACGCTACATCATACCTTAGTATCTTAGATTCTTGGATCATGACATTTTTGGTGGATCTTGGGAAGGGTTTTATAGCTTCCCTTGTAGAAATGGTTTAAAGGCTCCTTTGTTGAAGACCCGTATATCGCAGCATTCTCTACAGGCTTTTTTAGAGTGGGTTTCACAAGGCTTTATCCTATGTGCCATATGGTCCTTTGTTCAAGGCTTTGGAAGGGGCTTCTGGGCTTGCAGACCTTATACGATTGGGTGCTTCAATGGCTTCATAGGCCTGGATTTGAACTACATAGTGTTCCGTATGAGCACGAGAAATTAAGAAGGATTTACAGGGTTTTACAGAACGCAACATCCCTGCATTAAGGCTTCCTGAAAGAGGATTCACAGTGTCATCATCAAGAGGTGTCAGTGCTGCTTTCACTGCCAGATGTCCAGTTAGGGGTCTGGGAGCCTCAAACACTAGCTATGCTCACCCTCAATGATCCCGATGCTTTCGTGAAGAAGGGGGCCACAGTTAAGCCTACAACATCTAAAAACCGTCCAGAAATTCTGCAAGACCTCATGACTCCCTTCAATGCACATATTGAAAGACCTGTGAAAGTCTTACAAAGCCCCAGATCGCCGTAAGCGGATTCAGCGTTCTATCTCCGTAACAAACCAAGCTTTCGCCAAAAAAAACTGCGGTGGCTGTAGGACCCTCCTGTCGCCCAGGTCCCACACTCCTCCTCACCGGATGCCTCATCTAGGGCCTTCTGAACCTGACGCGAAGCACAGCTGGCTTAGACTTTTGGGGCTGTACGCTCCTGGTGAAGACCCCAAAACTCCAACCCAACCACCTTGAGCCCCAAAACTCTTCAACCAAAAACCCCTGAACCCTAAACCCCGATGCTCTCCTAAATGGAACTGTTGGTGGCTCCGGGGCTCGAAGCTTTGGGACCCTGCACCTCAGCGCGGAACAGGTCTACAAGACCTACGGGCCGAGGCGTTCCTTAAACCCCAAACCCCTAAACCCTAAACCCGTAAGCTCCGAAACCCCATAACCCTACCCTTAAGCCCCCTTAAGCCCCTAAACCCCGAAGCCCCTAAGCCGCATGTCATTGAAGCCCGAAGGCTGAAGACTTTTGGGCTCGATTTGGGGTCCTTGGTTTCTAGTATAGGATCCGAGAGCCTTACTTATCACTATGACAAGACTCATTATCCTAGGATCAAATACTAGGTGTATATTCATCGTATGTACCGCCACTGTTATTGCCAATGTCACTCTTAGGACTGGGCTTCAGGGCCTAGTACCCCGCTTCCGTTTCGCTATGACGGTTCTTATCGTCACCGCTCTGCATTCGCGCCCTCTGGCTGCTCGCTAGGCGGCCGTGATACCGAAGGATTGCGCTTTAGGGTTTTAGGATTTGGGTATGATCATTACTGCTTGTGAAGGTGAGATGCTCACTGAACGAGCTACATTTCCGACATTGACCAGATGCAGATACCGGGCATCTCATCTCATATCTCACTAACTGGATTAGAAACCAACACAAGCTGAGATCCACATATGTAGCTATGCATTGAGGTATGCACACATGCCCGTATCTACATATAGAAGCATGTGCGCGTCTGCGCATGCATATATCTACCTTTACATGTGCATGCATTCACCTGTTAGATCTTTGCGAATGCAAAAGTGTGAACTTCCACATTCATGCATGTATGTACAAAGAGAGTGGACGTCTGGGTGCATGCAGATATGTGATACATTTCACTGAACCACATGCTCCAAACTTGTCCAATGCATCTCAGCCTCGCTAAGTACACAGAACCTGCCTCACGGCAGCCTTTGCTGTCCCGTGAAAGGGTCCACAAACGTCGGAACCTGAGCGATGAAAGCCTGCTTCCCCAATAGTAGCACTAACAGTAATAATAATTCTCATCGTCGTATTCGCAGTAGTAGTATTATTCGTTGTAGTAGTAGTAGTAGTAGCAGTAGTAGTGGTAGTGGTAGTGCTAGTGCTAGTGCTAGTGGTAGTGGTAGTGGTCGTGGAAGTAGCAGTGGTAGTAGTAGTAGTAGTAGTAGTAGTAGTAGTAGCAGTAGCAGTGGTAGCAGTGGTAGCAGTGGTAGCAGTGGTAGCAGTGGTAGCAGTGGTAGCAGTGGTAGCAGTGGTAGCAGTGGTAGCAGTGGTAGCAGTGGTAGCGGTGGTAGCGGTGGTAGCGGTGGTAGCGGTGGTAGTGGTGGTAGCGGTGGTATCAGTGGTAGTAGTAGTAGCAGTCAGCGGTCGAGGCAGTTCACGAGATCCTTCATGTAAGGCCCGTTCAAAACACAGCCGGGGACCTCTTGTGTTTTCGCATAACGCCCGACACGGGGCAAGCTTTGAAAGTCCTGTAAACCCTGAACCTTGAGTTTCTCAAGGAACGATTCGAAGACTTTCGGGGCCGAAAAGCAATCAAAAACACAATTAACAACGGTGAACTCTGCAAAACCCACTCACACACAACCTGCTAAACATTGACTGAGCCCTCGGCCACCAGGCATCCGAGCGTTCGGAACCCATCTGGGACGCCTCCGGGCATCAGAATTTGAGCCCTTAACCATGCTTGCCTTACTCATGCTCCGAAACGGAGCGGTGCAGTCTGCAATCCCTCTAGGTCGTGTAATATGTGGAACAATAGCTCACGTGAGTTTGTAGAAAGGGCTTCACGAGAAAAAGCCCCGAGAGTCAAAGCCAAGAAATAAAAAAAGCTTTAGAGATTGGTAGTACAGGCTCAGGGGCAATTAGGGTTTCAATGAGACCCTAATACATATGCTAGACTAGAAGCTACCATATGCCCAAACAAGTCTTTGTTGAACCCATTCTTGACCTTGTCCTTGATGATGCTCTGGAAGACTATGCCTGCATGTGCGACGATCGGCATAGAGTGGCTTACGGCTTAGGGCCTCTAAAGACACCCTTAAAGGAACCCTTAAAGGACCCCTTGAAGGAACCTTTAAAGGAACCTTTAGAAGGCCCCTTCGGGGCTTGGGTTCAGGATTGGGGCTCAAAGGCTTGCATTGAGACATACCCACAGAATGCAGTATCGCTAAATTAAGGAATATACCTCAAATCATAGTAGGATCCTTAGTATGATTTAAGGTGTATTCCTTTTTTAAGGGATATTGGAGTCTCTGGGTATGTTTAAAAGGGCTCGGACCGGTGCTGGCGAAAGGAGAGGGAATGAAAGCATCCGCGATACTGTTGATAATACAAATCCTGTCTTACCTTAAGGACCCTAGACTATGGGAAGTATGGTATACTCCTTCTTATCGTACCACATGTTGTGGTTTCGGGCTTGGGGTTGGGAGGTTAGCGACACGCAAAATCATGGCAGATATGCGTCAACTTGTTCGTCCTGTACATTTCAAGTCAGCCGCATGGTATCTCAACCGGAACATGAGATTCGACTCGTCTTGCTGCTCGAGATCGGTATTCTCCAATATAGCTTCTGATGCAAATTAACTTGGCAACACACCATACGACTGTACCAAAGCTGTCTCCAATTAATAAGCTCTTACTCCCAAGACCTTGCGTCGCTTTGGCTGGAGCTACAGAAGTTCAGCTCTACAAACTATGGCGAAGCTTGCCTTGGCAACATAACACGATTGAAATAACAGACACTGCACCCAGAATGCTGATCCTAAACCCTGCCTCCCAGGCACCATACTCCGGAAAGCTACACCTGAAACCCAATACCCGCAATATCTCAAGCTCTGAGCCCTTCTTTGACCCCCACATAACCAACCTTTTGAAAAAAGATATAAGGAACTCATAATAAGGAACCCTAGAAATGAAAAAAGATATAAGGAACTCATAATAAGGAACCCTAGAAAGGTAGGTTTTGTAGGGTCTAGGTTGGGACTAAGCTCTGAAACCCTGGTGGCCCGGCCAAAAGCGCGTGACTGCCCAGGCTGCCCGGCTGCGCTGATCTGCGGCTAGGGTTTAGGGTTTAGGGTTTAGGGTGCCACAGCCCGACGAGGCTTGTGGAGTCTCTACAGGTTTTCCAGCGCTTGGGGTTTTGGGTTCAAACCTTGCTGGGCTTAAGCTTTAAGGCAGCCTGAGGCTTGGGGTTTAAAGGGTTCCATTCTACCGTACGGCAGAAGGTTTAAAGCTTGAGGCTAGTGATTTCGGGTAGAGAACTGCTTGGAAGCTCCCAGGGATTCATTAAATCTCTGTCACTCAAGAACGAAACCTAGTAGAAATCAGTGTCATGACGACTGTAACGATCTCTACTCACACCCTCGACCAGTGTAGTTGTTTCTGACCCCAGGCAGCTTACATGCAGAACTCCGATGTTCGCGGGTCTGCGTGTTTCAAGTGGTTTATGGGTACTATGACACTATACGCTTACTACAAACGATGACTGTAACGATGACGAATGGAGCAGTACAGGGAGGCCCCGAGGATGCAGCTTGCACTCGAAAGCTTCTCAGTATACGGTTCAGGGTTTAGGCGGCCTGGTAAACCATAAACCCTACCCTAAAAACTCGTAAACCCTGAACAGCTCTGGCGGTGCTGTGCTTGGAAGGCTCATAACTCAAGGGCATGGGCTTCGATGGGTTCGGGGTCCCATTACTGATCCGAGTCCCGGGGAAGCCCGAGCCCTGCAGCCTGAACCGTGTAGCCTGTCCTTGGTTTCGGGGTTTAGCGGTTTAGCGGTTTAGGGTTTCTTGGCTTTGAGTCAAAGCCTCAACAAACCCTACGGCCTCCTGTGAGTGATATCCAGCTGCGGAAAGCAAAGATACCCTTGACAGTTTCTATGCCTAGGGACAGCAAGGCTAGGGCTCACGATTGAGGAGTACAGAAGAGGTTTTTGGTCGGGATCTCCGGCTGCAATTTTGGAGTGTGCACCTTGTCATGCAGCTCTTTTGGCAGGTAGGACGCCTCAGGCAGAAAAACAAGAACATCTGTCGAATCTCAAACCTACATCCGCATGCATAACATACATTTACATAGGCGTATACATATTTAAACAACCAAAAGTACCTATCCAGCGTGCTTGCGGACTTACAGACCACACTCAACCTAGTTAAACCTTACGACGCCAAAACTCAAAACCTCCAATACATCAAACCGTTTCCATCATTGCATGAAACTTTGCATCGTATGACCCTCAACATGAGACTTTAACACAAAGACAAAATCGAAGCCTAGAGCCATCCAAAACCTTGTAAAAAGAAACAATGCCTTCTACACGAAACTACAGTTGGAAAACCTATAACCGTAAAACAACCCTGTCAAAATCCTGAAACCTTTTTCAGCTTATGCCGTACGATACAAGCACGATTTTTCCCTCAAAGCCTACAAACCCAAACCTCAAACGCTAAGAACAAAGTGCAATGCATATACCTTGAATTACGAGACCGATTTTGTTTCGCTCTCCGATGAAAACCAACCAGGACCTGCATCAGCAAAAAGCAGCCCTCCTACCCGTAAACCCTGAACACTAAATGATTAACACATGAACACTCACCCTCTTTCCCCTCCCCCCAAAATGCCCTAAACACTAAAACCGTCAACCCCGCAACCCTTGAACCCCGAAGCCCTCTTCGCTCCGAAAGTGGCCGTGGAGACCATCAACCCTACTGTCAAAAAGGAAAAAAGACTCAAGAATGCACTTAGACCGTCGAAACAAAAAACGATGATGATGATGATGAAACAAAAGAACAGTAGCGCCCAAAGCACAATGTTCAGAGTGGCCCCTCAACCCCAAATACCCCCCTCCAAACTCATCGTCTCCCAAAGCGGCCCAGGAGGGCATCTCCGTGGCTAAGCGCAGCCGGGAGCTGAGCGCCTGCAGAGGATGCGCCTCGGCCCGGGCTTTGCGGAGAGGGCTTAGGATTTGGGGCCCTTTTGGGTATGGAATCTGGGTTCTGGGGTTAGCGTTTGGGGTGGGTGTGGTGGTCTTTGTTGGCCCTTTGCAAGGATATCACATTTTTGCTATGGTTATCGTTCCTGATTTTGCGGCCATGAATGTTATCTTATGCTTAAGACTGTTGTTGGGATCTTTTTGAATTATTATGACAGATGTCATGGTGATACTTTTTCACAATGACTGATTTTTTGTTGGTCGCTACTGATGTCAGTCTGCGAGAACGAATATGATTTGGAATATATCTACGATTCCATTACCAATACTGTGGCCATGATCAGTGGCATGATCATTCTTGTTGCTGTTAGTGTTGTTTTTGAAGGTCTGTGGCATTATTCTTACTGTGTTGCTGTTACATGCTAAGACTTTGGTTTACGGCGTTTCTATTACGGGCTTGATAAGGGGCATTAAAGACTTGCATGGGTCTGAGTCTTGGCGCGCTCTGGGTTTGGATGTGGGATTTCTGTTGTTGAACGGATTAGAAGGCTTTGGCCAACGCTTGGGCCTCAGGCGGGTTTTTCTTACAACCATCCCCTCGAAAGCATGAACAGGACGATTTCTGGGCACCGCACTGCCGCGCAACGTTCCACTGCCGGGCCTCGTGAATCTCGGGTGCAGCATTTTTTCCTTAAGGTGAAGGCTAAGGGTATGGGTTTGAGGGTTTCTGGTATAGGTCGGGGTAGTTTAAAAAGCTTAGGGTATGCCGTCTTTTGTTTCAGGGTTTCGGAGCGCTGACTACGGGCTCCCTGCACTGGTCTGTCCGATGGGTGGCCATTTCCACAAAACACAGCCAAATCACTGCAAAACTTGCGCATAGAGTTGTTCGTCCGGCTTGGCATATTCCTTCGCCTTCTTGAAACTTGCGTGTTTGGGGTTCAGGTTCATGCTAGCACTCTGCGAGGCTTAGTTGAAGAATTGGAGAAAAGCTAGATGTGATCCTGACATGGGGTCCCGAAAGCAGAAAGTTGTCGTCGTAGTCGCCTTCATCTTCATCGGCATCACCACCAACAACACAATGCAACCACCCTCGTCGTCTGTATGACCAGGATAGTCTTCTGAGTTACTATGTATTCTTGTTGAAGCATCAACTATATCGAATTTCGTGTCGATACTTGATGCAAAGAACATGCTTATTCTCCCCAGAAGATGTTACTAACCTTTACAATTACCTGGGTTGTTTACAACCAATTCAGTCGAACCTCTCTCTGACCGAATGTGCTCAAGTTCCCAAACATGTAACCCTTAGAAGCCTAGAAGCCCAAAACCGCACCTCCAAGCAACCCTGAGCCCCATTCGCTCCTTTAAGGCCTCCTTGCAGGGTTCCTTTCAGGGCTTCTCTAAGAGCCCCCTTAGTTCCGTCTATGGTGCTGGGGTCAGCGCGCTCTGCGCCTGTGACGGGTTCCATGCCGAGGTCGGACCGAACAGCACCGATGAAAAAAAGGGGCTGCGACGGGACTCACCGTTAGAGTCGTTAGAGTTTAGGGTGTAGGGTTCGAGGGTTGAGCGTTTCGGGTTTAGGGCTTTGAGGCTTAGGTTTAGGGTTTAGGGTTGCGGGATCTCGGGGTCAGGGTTTTATTGATTTAAGTTTAAACAGCCGATTGCATGGGATTCAGGATTCATTGCAAAAAAAGAGAGCAGCTCAAGGCAACCCTCCCGATAGAGCAGTCTTTTCTTCCTACGCCGCTTGGAAAACAAATGTAAAGGGCGAGCTTGCAGGCTCATCAAGCCCTTGAACCCTGCATCCCCTCCGTGACAAAGCACTTTTGTCAAAACTGCCACCAACATGCATTCGCATAAAGGATCTTTCGTGATGTAAGACTGGACTAAACATAATTTGGGTTTGGACTGGGGCGGTACGAACTGACGGTTGGATGGCCAGCAGGGCACGGCGGATTTGAACTCCCAAGCAGGTCTGCAGTCTCGCTTGACAATGGCCGTCGCTCAGGAAGGGCCCCTCGGGTCAGGGAGCTCCAGGAAAGGTCCCACGATGGTGAGCTCCCCCCAAAGCCCGTCGGGAAGTCGCAGCAGGCATAAGTTGCGGTGCACCACCCATTCTGTACAGCCCTCCTGGGCTTGTGATCACTGAACCTGCCAAACACCAGAAGAAACTGGACCCATTTGAAAAAGCATAGGTTGAAGTGCCCTCTATCGAGCTGCAGAGTTTTGGATGAACGCATGTATGCAAACAGCTGGTGACCTTAGGTGTTATGACCCGTGACGCCCAAAAACGGCGCAGGGCTGCCCAAGCGAGAAGGTCCGCCCCTGTCCGCCCTGAAATCGCTTGCCAAAGCGCATACGTTTGGTTGTGTAAGCTGTAAGCACCAGCAAAGGCTGAAGTTTCCACTCTGGCAGCAATCGAAGTTGTACGGCTCCATGTTGGTGCCATTCTGCGACATCAGATCTGAAATGCCACGACCTGCCGTGGCGCTGCGAACACATCGCGCATCTCCCAGGACATAAAGCGGTCACCATTTTCTCAGGTCTTGCTCGGTGATGTTGCAGGAGATGACTCATACACACATGTGCGACCCTGATATTGCAGTGAAGGTCCAATTGTTGTCATGGCTCCTGCATCTATTTAAATTTCACGCACACCAGCAGACCGCTAAACGCCACCAGCTGAAGAGACACCATGGCCGTTTGTGAATCGGAGCTCGAAGGCTGTGCCGGCCGCACTCACCACAAAGGTCAAGTTTAGGACTCAGTCAAGCGGGCCAGTCAATATCTATCCTAGTCGCCGCGTTTGACAGGCCACTAGGCGCCAACCGAGGCACCACCGTATTCAAGGCCGTGAAGTAGTGGTTGGCCTCAGATGCACAGCCTTTGCTTTCGTGATCTGCTGATCTTGGGGGCATTACATCAAGGACGCACAAGCAGCAAGGATGAGGAGCCTGCCAACCTCCAACAAAAGCGCGAGACCGCTGGCAGAGATCCTGCAAGAAGTGCCACGACAAAAAGACAGACCGGACATAAACGCTTGTGCCGCTAGATTTCGGTCTGCAGAGCGCAACATCTGTCCAAAGATCACGCCTGTGTTGATTATTGTGTGACAGCCCTTGTTCACCATGGAGAACTTGATGCAGAACTGGTTTTCTTCAGCACGAGCCAAAAACTCATGTCTGGCATCCGCTTAGAAGAACTACTACGAGCGCACGACAGTTGGTCAAACAGAGGAAAAAGACCTCCCCTGCAGCAGCTTCGCGAGCCTGCGAGGGTGGCCAGCAGTGCCGGTCTACTCGATGTCCTGCAATCGCCCTGGCGAGCGGGAAAAGGTTTCTGGCGAGGGCCGGAAGGGTAAAAGGGAGATGAGGCGATGAGGGGAGTGCTGACACGTCGACGGAACCTGAAAATCAGATAAACCATGGAGAAATTCCATATCTCCTATTCATAGCATAGCATTGCAACGGTCTCACATACCACTCTGGATTCTCACTCTGGCGGATTGCAGATCGGAACCCCCTTTTTAGACCGCAGCTCCCACAATCCCAAAACTGTTAAGAGGCTGCGCTGTTGGCAGCCTCGGCCTAGGCCTCGGCTCACCGTAAAGATGAGAGGCAAAGCCCAGCATGAAAGAAGCAGCACTCGTAATATGGGGGCCTAAGTAATTACCAATACTATTTCGGAGGTTCCTTGCTATAATTATAGAATAATGGGCCCCACGGAGGCTGTCAGTTTGACTCAGACTGACAGTCAAAATCCTGCATTCTCGAATCCTACATGTCGGGAGGAGTCAACATTCACCGCGGCTTGTAGCGCTCCGCCAACTTCTTGCGCAGTGCCTGAAGAAGCGAGTTTCGCGGCCAATCCAGCCGCTTTCCCAGCAATCTGTGCTTCCGCAAACTGCATTCTCCCGCGCAGGCGCTCTCCGTCTTTCCGGCTAAGGAAGCTTTTCTCCAAGACAGCAGAGAGCGACTCGAATAATTCCTGTTGCCGGGACTCGGTGTTACACATGTAAATTTTGCCTAAGCGAGCATCTTCCAAGTTAATCTTCAGACCAAGCACTTTTGCAATGCTTCCGAAGGGGTTTTCTTTGTCACTCGATGTAGTGAGGCTAACGGCTAAAGGCCAAGCTGACTGCCATGTCGCACAGCTTTGCCAAAGGCTCAATTTCAGCGGCAACGAAGTCATCGAAAAATACGCTAATGTGCACCCACAGGAGGCGAACAAGTATTTTCCATAAACCCAGGGAAACCCTACAGAATCCATGGACACTGTGACGCGAGCCAAATGGAAGAACCTTTTGGTGGAATAATCGAGCACCGGGAAGCTCCGGGTCAAATACACTCAGGAAGCTGTCCTCTAATGCTTTGTCAGACAAAGGAAGGCTTTTGTAAGCTTTGTGGAGGTCCCACGACTTCAACAACAGCCGATGCAAAGCACACTTGCTGTCGCGCTGAAGCCTGTGGGACAGGCCAGCAGCGATGCAATCAGCAGAGTGCAGAGTGGATCGTGTCGGTCGCTGAAGCGGTGGAGTTCAGGCCGCTTTTTCCTTCACCCGCAGCGCACAACTCGAGTACGCCTCGCGTAGGCCCAGCGACTGCACGTTTGGCAGAAGGCAGCTTTCAGCTGCAAGGGCACCCCGTGCCGTAGCACGAAGCAGGTGCCACGCACGCCCGACACGTATGTACAGCGACATGCGTAAGCACAGTTTGCCGAAGCAACGGAACCTAGGAGCTACGACGACATGACATGAAAAGAGAAACGGAAACTACAGATACACTAGGAAAAGGGAATTTTCAAAAGTCAGTTGCGTGNTAAGCACAGTTTGCCGAAGCAACGGAACCTAGGAGCTACGACGACATGACATGAAAAGAGAAACGGAAACTACAGATACACTAGGAAAAGGGAATTTTCAAAAGTCAGTTGCGTGAGCATTAGTGAAACGTATTAGAAACGCAATCAGAATCATGTCGACTCAGTAGTGCAGCCCATCCGCACTACGAAGAAAGATCGCGACGCAATCTCGAGCATACAACTGGAATGACTTGAGCTTCTTGGCCGGCTTACTGTCCGAGTGTGAGTACCAGACAGTCTTCCCCGAGTTTGCCCAGTAGCGAGCCTGAAAGTGCTCGTTTCCCCGCACAGTGCATCGCGTGACGACTGATGCAATCACATAACGAACCTCATGAGTGGAAGCACTGCATTCGTTGTTAAAGCAAGGTAGCATAACCATAGTGGGATGCATGTCATCAGCGATAATGCATTGCTCACCCGCCGCATGGCCAGAGCACCTGGGGACAGTAATGCATAGGACATAGGAGATCCGGCGCACGAGTGAGGGCACACGGCACGGAATCAAACATCCAGCCCGAGAGCAGTGCAGCCAAGCCGGATTGTTTGCCAGTCGCCCTCAATTTGTCACCGAGTTGAGCCGAATGGATTAGGGTTCTAGGGATAAGAAAATTCTTTCAAGTCCAATCCAAATATATGCAAGGGGCCGGGCACTCAAGTATATATAAATGTTAATCCCAAGNTCAAGTCCAATCCAAATATATGCAAGGGGCCGGGCACTCAAGTATATATAAATGTTAATCCCAAGCACAAAAGGTCTCACTCCTTTTGCATGGTGGAGAGCGCATCGTCGCCCGCAGCACGGGCATCGGTCGGCACTAAACCAAACTAGGGTGAGGAGGGTGGGCCAAAAGAAACTACCTCCAGGCCAGAGCTTCGCGGAGAGGCAACTGTCATGGTCCAGGTTCCAAGCAAAGAGTTTCAAGCCAAAACATCCTTTTTTTTGCCTGCAGGCCTGCCAGGTGA